>JAPTHN010000034.1:4110000-4318270 GCA_026936325.1 Platynereis dumerilii
ATTCTTAGTCTGGTGGATTGCTGGGTGAATACATACAGCGATATTTTTATTTAGTATATCCCAATATTGACATTGAGAACCAAAAAACAAGTTTCATTAACCATATATTAAGCAGAGTGGTCAGCATGCAGTAATACTTCCCCCATAAGCTAGCAATGTCACACAGGAATTATGCATTTGTGCAAATTAAATATAACAGTGCTTAGTATAAGTCTCAAAACCAACACAAACTGTGTAAGGCCTTATCAGGAGTCTGTTGTAAAAATGTCATCACATTGCACTTTTGGAACCCTCAGTAATTGACACCACATGGCTGTCACTCAGACTAATTTTCAACCCCAAATGAAAGACACACCCAAACAGGGTTTATTAAAAACTTTTAAGTCATGCTCTATAGTTTCCTAAATTAATGGCAAATCAAATAACATTTCTTAGATCACATTCTTATAAAATAATTAAATTAGAAGGCACACGAGTGTACAATGGGCGGTAGTTATGGCATGGAGTGCTTTGCTGAGCACAGGTGATTCAATAAAAAAAAAAAATCAGCCGGACCCCAACTCCTGCCGCCGCCCCCGACGGACCCCGACTCCTGTCCGCCGGCCCCGACTCCTGTCTGCCGCCCCCGACTCCTGTCCGCCGCCCAGACTCCTATCCACCTCCGACTCCTATCCACCCCGACTCCTATCCACCCCCGACTCCTATCCACCTCGACTCCTATCCACGGCCACCGCCATAGATTCTGTTGCTTGTGAGTCATCATGTAGGGCCTAAGTAAAGTTTTAACAAATATGGCCACCGAGGTCACAGAAATGGTTCAAGGTCATCCATGTTACAACTCATTCAAGGTGTTACTGTGATACAAAATCCCTGTGAGTTTGGTGGTCCCAGGGAGAATAATAGTGGAGTTGTCATGTATATAAGCTTTTTACAAATATGGCTGCCAAGGTCACAGATATAGGTCAAGGTCACTGATGTCAAAACTAATTCAAGGTCTTACAATGATACATAATCCCTGTTAGTTTGGTGATCCTAGTGTAAATACAAGAGGAGTTATTGTGCACACATGATATTCACAAATATGGCCGCCAAGGTCACAGAAGTAGGTCAAGGTCACTCATGTCAGAACTCATTCAAGGTCTTGCTGTCATACACAATCCCTGCTAGTTTCATGATTCCAGGATTAATAGAAATTGAGTTATCTTGTACAATATGGCCGCCAAGGTCACAGATGTAGGTCAAGGTCACTCATAAGTTATGCCTGACAAGATGTCAAGGTATTTGATGTATTTGACTCATACTGGAAGTCTGGGGCAGCCTGTGCAAAGTGAAATCATCGTCAATAGGGAGGACAACTGAGACTACCAAACCTCACTCTACAGCAATATGGGCGGGATGGCCTGTGGCCACCGCCCATAATTACTAGTATCTGATGACCATCAAAGATCATGCTGTAAAATTGATGTCCAATCTTCTATATATGCTAAGATGTGTGACAGCATGCATAAATATAGCAACAGCAGCTATAGTTTCTTCATGGTAGAATATACTTACAATCTAACTCTAAACAATGTAGTAAACATATATACGTAACACATACTTGGGGATTTTAGAAATCCAGATGGGACTCATCAAAAGAGTAACCAAGGGACTGGGGCTATAACAGGTCATTTTGTGGTTTGTGGTTGAATTAACACCCCATTTGGGCAAGATTGTAAGTTGCTCACCATGACATTTCACACATGTAGTATTTCTTCACTTCTTTTAGTGAGTTTTTTGGGGTTTTGTTTTCTCTCTTTTGTTCTACTTTTTTGTTTTCTCAAGGTCATGTTCAGCACTCAGAGACAAAATATAGTAGGCAGGGATGCATAAGTATATGACAAGGTTATTAGGAACATATCCGGACACGCCACATGCCTGGAAACCTGCCATACTCGAGATAACGGCTAAATAAACAAATGGGTGAAGTTTGCATGGAACAGGTGGCCCACAAATCATGTTATATGTGACGAAGTCCCCAGCAACCCGATGATATTCCTGACACATTCCTCGTTGAGACACAGTAGTAGGTGAGAGACTCTCACCTAAAAAGCATGGTTTCAATACATATAGTGATTATTGGGTATGCAAAACATTACATTATAAAAATGGTTCATGGCTCCAGTGCATTCCTCTCATATTCTGCATTTTCCCTTTCTATAAGATAATTGGTTGTAAAAAGTTATGTGAGTACATCTTTAAAGTGTTCTTGAAAATACTTTATTGAAATCAAATAATTTACCAGATGTTCATGATGACACCTTATTAGTATATATATATAAATTTTATTCGACATTGAAATATCAAAAATGATACATGACAGGCAAAAGCAATTAGGAAAAACATAGGCTAAAATAGTAATAAATACATAGAATACACATCAATATATCGACAAAGTTCACATGCATACAATACATACAAAATATAAAATAATTGTAGTTTTTAAGTTAATCCCGGTTCCAGCCACCCAGTAAGTCGAATAGTTAAAAAAAATATATATATATATATATATATACATTTTTAGTCAATGTTTATCAGGTCCTGTACTTCAGATACATATATTATATAGCATTATAAATCTTGTTCATTGACCATTAATTACCAGTTAAGATTGTACTAGAAGGCCCGTGGAGATAATATGGGAGAGTATGAAGGAATAGAGGTGTGGGGTATATATTTTGTTTGAAATTGTATGAGATGGGTCTGATAAGTTGATTTCTGTTATGTTGGCGTCAACTTGGCGACCATTGCATGGGTTTTGCATTCTTAGAACATGTTTGCGACTGGCAGGGCCTTGTTCTAATAATAAGAAAAAATTAGATTGGAATATTGGAAGCTTGAATTGATTACAGCAATGTATCTATCTATTTATCTATCTATCTATCTATCTATCTATCTATCTATCTATCTATCTATCTATCTATCTATCAATCAATCTATCTATCTATGTAGCTATCTATCTATGCATCGATCTTATGTAACTATGAGATATTGCCTATCCTTCATGTGTCTATCATGACATTGTGTCTATCTATTTTGCTTTCTTGTTTCCTTGCTTGTTTTTGTGTATTTGTATGCAAAAAAATGCTAACACATAGTGGACTGCAGGTCAAGGTTATATGCGACAGAAACGTTGTATGCATAGGCCTAATTCGTGAAAATGTCATAAGACATTGTTTTTGGAAATTTGGCATCTACATATATATTCTGCATGCAATAGACCAAAGCCCGCGAAAATGGTTGAGGGCAACTGAGGCTATTGCTTTAGTGGCTGTGCCTCCCTCCGAAATACATGGGCTGACTCAGAACAGCAGGGGGAGTTTGAGCAAGTAAAGAGAGTGTCTAATTAATGGCGTCGTATGTGCATGAAGGAATTTCATGAAATGGACTGCAGAAAACGATGATTAGAAAGAAATAAGGTAGCATTTGCTGGCATTTTATTAGCCACACTCAAAGGCAATATCAGTAGGATTCGTCATGCACAATATGGTTGGTCTGGCTTGAGTAGGGATGGAGGAGTAGAGGTCACAGCAAAGTTTAGAGATAGAGTCTTAAGAGTAGGGATTAATTACATAATTATTACTAAACTATTTAGGAGAGTTATATAGAACATTACACAGGGTGTTTTTAGAATAACTAATTAAGGAATTAAACTGCACATACTGTTGTTATTTGTTACAAATATATACATACAAAGATAGGAAATATCACGCAGGAAATGTGTTTGTGCGGGACTGGCATCAGTCTGACTCATGCTGCCTCAGATGGTGGTTGCTTTTCAGTATTGGGAAAATCACTCCGAAAATGGCAGATAGGTAAATAGACATATAACACAATTGCATATATCAAGTTAAGCATTCATTAACATCTATTACATATAAAGCAATATCATATGGCTAGCCGAAATACTCGCTCCTCATTGGCTGATAGCCGTGCAATATTCTACGATATTGCACGCATGTTATTGCACGCTAATGAATTTTAATATGTAAGAGATTGGACGGACCTGAGAGGAAGCACCACATTTGAGTGCTGCTGCAGCAAAAAGCAGACAAAAAGTTTGTGTTTTTCAATTTTACAAAAAATTGCACTGCACGGCAACGGAAGCAGATAGGAAGATGCTGTTTGCGGTAAAAGATGCGTCTATTAAAGGGCTAGTCGGATATCAAGTTTTTGTTCTGGTTGTATTATTTCTTTCATCATAATAAAGCATTAAGTGGCCGAAAAACAGCATTTTTGCCGATTTTTTGGTGATTTTTGAGTGTTTAGAGGTCTAAAGTCTGCTATAAAGTTTCTCAAAAAAATCGAAAATTAAATCTATCATCAAGTATATCATTTTTGGACTCCAAGAGTGTGAACTTTTTTTTTGTGAGTTAAATAGTTATCGATTCCTGATGAGATACATTTTAAGTATGTGGTTAAAAAGAAACACAAATTAAGTCGTGCAGCAGCACAGGATCGTTTTAGCAAAAAAAGCACAGCACTGGAAATGGATAGGAAAATTATTGTGATGGAAAAAAGATGCGTATATTAAAGGGCTAAGTGGATATCAACTTTTTGCACCGTTTATGTTATTTGTTTAATCAGATTAAAACATTAATTGGCCGAGAAACAGCATTTTCCTCCCATTTTTCAGCAATTTTGTTGTGTTTAGAGGTTTTAAGTCAGCTACAAAGTTTGATAAAAATTTTTAAGAAGACCAACCATCAAGTATATCTTATAAATTATATATGGATTGCAAAAGTGTGAAACATTTTTTGTGGGTGAAATAGTTATTGATTTTCGATGAGGTACATTTTAAACATGCAGGTAAAAAAAACACAAAAAGAGTTTGGACGTCAGAATTCCAGCCCTTCTCTTTGCTTTTGCCACAAGAAAACCATATGATATAACAGTTATTGCACATCACCTCGTGCAATATCAGTTTTTATGGCACCTCGGTGACTAATATTGCACTCGGGCTGCGCCCTCGTGCAATATTAGTCACCTCGGTGCCATAAAAACTGATATTGCACTCGGTGCTGTGCGATAACTGTATATTATTTACAAGCATAATCATGTGGATGTAGGAGAAATCTGCTTTACACATCAGCTAATTGTAAGAACTTCCCTAGACTAATTAGCAATTCAGGTTCCTTGCATTTCATTATTTCAACAAATTTATTTTTATTATCTAATGACTGGAAGTTATCTACAAATTTAGACGCTGTTGAAAAGAGTTTATGTCGATTGCTTGCATTGCTGGGGCAAACAGTCAAGCAATGTATTTCGTCTTCAGGCATATCCAAAGTACACTTTTCACAAATTCTTTCAGGGGCTGGCAATTTTGGCCTCTGATGTCGCCCTGTTTCAATTCTTAAGCTGTGTGAACTAGTTCTAAATCTAGTAATTTTTGTTAACATTTTGCGGCTAATTCTTAAGAGAAGGTAGGGTTCTAAACGACAGTCAGTTTTATAGAGTTTATATGTCCTAAGTTTTGGCTGTTGTATGCTATCATTTATTGAAGGGTCATTCCACGTCAAATCAACCAATGGTCCCCACCATCACCATCTCCGAATCTAACGAAACTTTTTACTCAGTAAGCATATTGTGAGAAACTGATAAAATCAAAATTTGAAGTGGATATCTTCAAAATTTACTGAGCTGTGAAATTTTGAAAATCGGAAAACTTTTGAAAATCTTCAAAATCAACATATTTTTAAACGGATGTAAATCTGGAATGGCAAGAGATATGAAAACAGTACAATGCAAAATGATTGATATTGTGTCATTGAATGGTTACGCAAAAGTTATATATCTATGCAAATTTTTTGCCTTTAGGAAAATAGAAAAAGAACGACAGCTTTTGTTTTGTGCTAAATTACATATTTCAGGGTCCCGTAACTTAACTTATAATGGGCAAAACTTTTTATGTTTGCATGCAGCACTTCATGTCATAGCATATTACCCTTCTGTGCAGTATAAAGAAAAATCACATTGTTTTCTTAAAAGAGTTATTAGCCCTAGAAGTTACGAAAAAGCCCATTTTTCCAGTAATTTGGAGACAAGAATCATAATGTGGGATAGGTAGGACAGCTGAGATTTGTTTAGTCGCTTAAAGCATGGCTTTTTACCTTTCATTTGACACCAGATACAACTTGCCCCTCAGAGTCCTTCATTATGAAAAATTGACATACTTATTGCTCCGTGGGGTGCTCTACATATGCATCGAATTGAAGATTTTATGTACCCTTGATATTTCAAACACCATTGAATTTGGGACTCAAAATGAAGGTCTAATTGAGGCCAGTCAAATTACAAAAGTGAGATGAACGTATGATTTGAATTGACAAAATTATACTATATATTGTGCGGATTCTGGATATTGCAGATTAGGCTCAAATTCGAGTGTTAAGTGCAGCATGAAGGAATCCGAGGGGCAAAACAGTTCTGGTATGAAATGAAGCTGTCACTCAGGTACCTTCAGTTGGTACTATCTCTAATTTGCTACACCCTATCCCACATGGCGTTTTTGGACCCCCAAAATATCCCATTTCCACATTTTCCAATAATTTAGGGCCTACTTATTTAATACAACATGGCTTACAATGTTGAAACTGCTGAAATCTCTTCTTATACCAGAAAATAAACATGAATTGTGATGAATGTCCTTCCGATTTTTAAAGAGGAGTTATGGAATGTTAAGAGTCGACTTTCAGTCCAATTTTTTTCTAATGTTCAAAAAATTCTTAGGGAGTAGCTGTAATGTCCGTACTTGATTAAACCCTATTTACTGGTAGTTTTATTCGATATTAATACACTCAACCAGTTTTTATGGCTGTGCTTCTCATATTTTAAGAGATATTCTCGTTACAAAATATGTCAATATTGGCAGTTTCAAGTATTTTTGCCATATTTCTGTAGCTTGCCATTTTCAAAGTTTTTAACACAGACCCTTCAAATTTTGCGAAATACCATGTTTCCATATTGTCATTCAGTGTTAGGAATTTGGAAAAAATCTGAGACGGGTCAGGTGGGAGATTTTCTGAAATTTGGTTGATTTGACATGGAATGACCCTGATGCGATTAGTTGCTCTTGCTCACCACCATAAAGCTTAGTTTTACAGTAAACGAATGATGAGTACTTACATTTAGCTGCTAATGACCTCATAACAGGCCCTATACATTGCATTGAAAGGAACTGGCAATTTGTCATTGAGTAGCTTGTGACTTCATTGATACTCAGCTGATGACATGTTTCATACCATTGCAAGTATAGGCTATGACCTCATACATTTCTTATGACTCACAGGAATAACATGGCATGGATAGGCTATGAGCTCACAAGGAACATTTCAGTCCAATTCTGTAAGCACTTGACGTTCGTCTACTGTAACATTACTACACACATTTTCAGGGCTTTCAATATTACTGATGTCATATTTAATCTTGCAGCTATTTATTATGTGACACACTCTTCCTAACCAATTCTTTCTGTTAACATTCTTAAGCATGTCTTTTTGGATGTTTAAGCATCTTTTCAGGATTTTTTCATTGCCCAGTATTTCTAAACGAGACCAATAGTTTACCATTCTCACTTTTTGACGGACATGTAATTGGAATCTACCTTTCTCACCATAAACTGCCAAAGATGGTGTTTGTTTCCTTACACCTAACAAGCACTTCAGGTATGCAAGTTGTAAATTTTCAAGTTCGCTAACAGGTTTTATATCTGTCCATATTTCACTGTTGTATTCCAGAATAGGGAGAACATATGTGTCAAACATTTTCAAAGATAGTTGGGGGTTGATATATCCAAGTGCCTGCTTGGAGTCTCCTTGTAATGCAAAGAGCGCTTTTCGAGCTTGTGTTGTAAGATATTTTGTCATTTTGCTTTGTATATTACGTTTATTTGTTAACATATGACCTAAATATTTAAAGTTATCTACATTTTCAAGTTTTTCACCACTGTAAAATATACTGCTAGATGTTCTACAACCAAATTGCATTACTTTGGTTTTATTGACATTAACAATAAGATGCCATTTTTTTGCAGAAGTTGTGCAATGAGTTGACACTATTCTGAAGGCATTCAGAGGAATCGGACATGAGAACAATATCATCAGGATAAAAAATATGAGTCAGTGTCAAATTACCAAGTGTTATTCCATCAGATTCATTCAGGTAATTGGATAGATCAGACATAAATTCATTGAACAATTTGGGACTAAGGACCCCACCCTGCAACACCCCACATTTACTGTCAATAGCGTCCCCTATTCTACCATTTTGATTAACTCTAGCTTTGGACTTGTCATACATGCTGACTATTATCTTGAGCATTTTGTCTCCTATTTCTTGTTTCATGAGTTTGTAGTAAAGAGCATTTCGATTAATATAGTCAAAAGCTTTAGTGAAGTCCACAAAGCACAGAAACACAGGTTTACGTCTCGCTTGCTTGTAGCTTATAACAATATCCAGAATAAATACACAGTCTGTAGTGCTCGATCCAGGAGTAAAACCAAACTGAAATGGATCATCAAGATCAAGAGCATCATTTTTGTAGTACAGCCTACTGTTAAGAATAGAGTCAAATATTTTCCCCATCACAACGTTGATCGTAATTTTTCTATAGTTATCCGGATCTGATCGATCACCTTTCTTATGCAGAGCATTAATGAGCCCTTCAGACCATTGAGATGGATATTCTCCCTTATCAAATATGTGATTAAAAACAGCACAGAAAGGAACAACTAGTTTATCACTTGCATATTTATAGAACTCAGCTGGGATCCCATCAATACCAGCTGCTTTGTTATTTTTAAGTTTCTTTAAATGGAAGGCAACCTCATTTTCAGTTATGACACTATCACAGATATCACTTGCTAATTCATTATTACAGGCATAGGTTGAGTTTTGAATGGAGCAAGTTATATTTTCAATGTAATGTTTGTCAAAGTAATCGCGCTCTGGTAAGTGCGATTGTTGCTCAAAGTATTTATGAAACGCAGGCAAATCAGGGAGGTTTACTTGTTTCTTTCCTACAGCCTTCAACTTATTCCAGTATTTCCAACAATCAGCCTGGTTCTTACCAGCTAGATTTTCCACTTCATTTCTATTTGCTTCCTGAAACTCCCGTTTCTTTCTTTGTATCAACTGTTTATAAACTTTACGGAGTACCTCATAATTTAATTTGTTCTGAGTTATTGAGAGATCATTCACCTTAGCAAAATTATTCAACACTTTCTCTGATTTTTACAATCATTGTCGAACCATTCATTGGTTGGAAAGGTATTTTTAGAAGATCTAGCTTTTCTTTGCTTGAATGTTGGCTTTATCCTATCAGTTACATACTGGTACATTGTTTCGACAACCTTGTCACTTTCAACGTTATTTTCAATGTCACAGCTTAACTGATATAATTTACTTTCGGCATTGTCGTCACTAAAGTTTGACAAATATTCCTTCGTTTTGTTCTTATCAAAGATATATTTAAAAGATCTAGATCTAGGAATCGCTTCATTCTCAGAGTGCTCAGAAACCACTGATTTTGGAAAATCAAATGAGAAGTGCAGTGGTGTATGATCTGATTCTGCAAGTTTATCTTTAATGTGGAATTCTTTTAAGTTTTTAAATGCTGCCTCACTACATAGTAAATAATCAACCACACTCTGTCCCATTGGGCTATAACATGTAAAGTTATCTGTTTGATTCTCAGAAAAGAAGCCATTCATTATTCTGATATTACTTGCTCTACACATGTTGATGAGCTCTTTCCTATAGCTATTGACTGTGCCATCTTTAGAGTGTCTCTGCTTGATTGACCAATCTTCATTTTTCCCACAAAGTGTGGGGACAGCACCATTCAAATCAGAGATCAATGAACAGTTCCTTCCATTTATAGTTTCCTCTAAATCAATCACATTACCAGTCCGACAATTCAAATCACCACAGATAGACACACTCGGTGTTTTATCTAAAAAGCATGCTGTCTTATTTCATTTAATATATCTGATTCATAGTTACTATTCATATAGATTGTGCTACCTTGAGGGGGAATATAAGCACCCCCTATGATCATCTCATGTGGTGTCCTTTGAATCTTAAGCCATATAATGTATTCATTTGTCTTTTCTACAGTCACCATTTTAGATTTATACAGATTTGATTTGATTAGAACAGCTATACCACCAGAGGGCCTTCTAGCTCTATGATGTTTAAATTTTCTTTGACAATGTAGATAATAGTATCCCTCTATCTGAGGATCAAAAGAATCAAGTTTCATGGTTTCATACAGGAAAATTACATCATATTTAGAAAACATAGATCTTATCTCATCTAACTCTAATTTCTGTCCAATACCTTGAATGTTCCATGATAGAATTTTAGGAACTTGATTTACTGACTTTTGTGTACAAAAAGTGTTGATGTCACCATTATTTTGTGAATCTATATTCGCTTTTATGCCCAAAGTAGAACAGTCATTTACAGAATTAACCAAATCATCTCCCACATCCACACAATCATTCATTGACAAATCTGCATATACGTTTGCAATATCATACCGGGAATATGTTGATGAATTTAAGGTAGAAGTGTTAGCAAGACTCTTTGACAGGTTTAAAACAGTGCTATTTTCAGGTGACAATTGGGTCTGGAACCTTCTTACATAAAAACCTTAACTTTACGACTGACATTAAAACAGAGTCTATCAGTAGCTGTTCTTGACAGATGGATGTTGTCTCTGAGTCTGGCATTCTCATTGGAGACGAACTCAAAGAGCCTCTCATCAGCAGCTACCGCCTCGAAGTAGTTGTTGACTCTGCGGATGGTTTCCTGTCTGTAGTTGCTGCCAGTGCGAGGGAGGCCAGAGAGGATGAGACGAGCGAAGGGAAAATTGTGGCGAGCCTCCTTGAGCAGATGCTCGTAGCGTGCACAGATCGTTTCTGCGGAGAGGCCATCGGATGCTTCGATGTCTCCTGCCATAAGAAGAACAAAGTCCGGGGTGGCAGGAGATCTGAGATGACGGATACGGGAGGTAACATGGGATATGCTACCTCCAGGGAACGTGAAGCCACAAGCATCCAGACCTCTGTCGATTAGGCCCTGTGCGACTCCACGGGAGTTGGAGTTTCCCAGCACAAGTACCGTAGGGCGACTGACAGAAGCAGAGGGGGCGGCAGAACGAGTGGAGCTTGGACGCGCAGTAGCGGTCGGTCGAGGGGGAGGGGGGCGAGTCAAGACAGCGGGTCTGACATGGTGCGGGCGACCTGTGTTTCTTGCGGCAGGACGAGCGGACACAGGTTTAGGCAGCATCAGATGTTGTCGTTGTCGAAGATCTTCGAGGGGGTTTCCAAGAGTGTTTAGCCCTTTAAAGTCTTCGCCACAACCCCAAAAACTATCGGTCTCCGTGTTGTGAACTAGGTGTTTGTTAGTTTCTTGTTCTGTTGTTTGTTCAGTGAAGAAGACACATGGTCTCAGTCGCTCCAAGCATTTCTCACAGGTTTGCAACACATCATATACCTCATATACCGCGTGAGTGTCTAAGCCTACAAAGGTGTGTTCTAAGAAGCTGCCAAATATTTTTTGGTAATTCCTAGCACAGAAACAAATTGCATCAAATATGGCCTCAGCCCAGCGTCTCCCTTCCTCTCCGTATCTCTCCAAATCCTCCTCAGTCGTCCATGTTGGTGTGGTCCCCTTGAAGTCTAGTTTCTGCTGCAGTTGAAGGTGCTTGTATCTCATGGCCAGCGCCTGCTGCAGTTTAGGGTACTGGTAACTCACGCCCTGGTGAAAATAAGAGCACGACAAGAGGGTGAAAAATAAAGTAGTTGCTTTTGCATGGAATCTTGGCTCAATTTCATGTATATATTTATGGCAATGAATAAACAAAAAATCAAGTAACAATATTATAACCTGAGTCTAGTTTCTGCGTGCATCTCTTTCTTATACACATTTCCATGTTGTTCTTTAATGTGGTTTGGCTAAAAGTACCACAGTTGATTTAAAGGGTCCTTAATTGCATAAAATATGATTTCAAAAGTTTATATGGTGCTGCTTTTATATATAATATACACATGTTTGTGTTATGGTTGTGATAAAACACATGCTATGCAGCTTCAGATTTCAGATTTCATGTTCATGATTGATTTATTCCAGTTGAGGATAAAATACAGTGTCAATAGACACAATTAAATTTCGCTATTTTTAGTTCTGGAGTTAGTGGTTGCGAGAATTATTCACTGTTTAATGTTCTGGTTCATGTAATGTTATGATATTAAATGACAAAAATCTAGAGTTTTGGTGTAAATTTAATATTTTGTGCCTTGATAATTCTTGAAATAGGTAGGTAGGTAGATTTATTTTTAAGTATCAGATCTGTAATACATACTTGTGGAAAATTACAAGGACTAGTGTCATAATTACCTCATAGTTATCACACACAAAAAAAAGATACAATAATTTATGTATGTAGCAACAGTAAAGCAAAGTTATTTTAGCATTAGAAAAAAAAAAAGAATATATATTGTAATCTATCCAAAACTATGTATCCTTCATTTTGTTCCTCAGACTGACAGCATGATGTCATGCTGGTTCAGGATAGCTATTGGTCTGGCAGCTCTGTGTAGTGCACAGCTGAACAGCATGACAACATGCTTACAAGCAAATCTAATTGGCTAGTATAATTAGCAACAACAAACGGTTTTAAAAAGCAAATCCTTATCATTTTCTTGTCAATGGAATTTTGTAGGTTTTTGTTGTTCATTACACATGAGTACCAAAACAGTAGGTCAAAGTTCAGTTATAGTTTTAGGTTCCTGGTGATTGAGCATGGCGATACACTGCATTGACTTTAAAGCAGGGATTTGACTGGCAGTGAGATCTGGTGCAAGTCTTGTTTGTGTTTTGAAGCTATTCACTACACGCCTTCCTCAGCTGAGTGACATTCATTCAGTTGATGCATATTGAGGGCAGATATTGGGATCAATATTGAGGACAGATATTCTTTGTTACATATTATAAGACCTTCCTCTTCTACTTCCCATCTTCTTCCAATAAGATTCCAAATCAAGCCACCTTGACATCACATGGCAAGCTTTGAGTACCCATGAATGCCATTGACTACATAATAATGACACATGAGCCCTTCCTATGTTAATTTAGTATAACTTCAGAGCAAGTGCATGATGTCACACAGCTGACTCCCTGACCATTGAGAATGTACATGTATATATCTATAGCTTGACATCACCGAAAAAGCCCCTGCATGACATATGGTTTTTCTACTCACACCTCAACTGACCAATCATGCTTTCAGTCTATGAAAACATAATTAAGGACACATTGCTATAGAATGGATAATAATAAATGTTAATAATAACGTGAAATAGGAAAAAAAAGTTCAATGAAGTAGGTACATTAGTGCAGGTGAAATTAAGACAAAAATTAAAGAGTATGAGATGGATTGAGTTGTAGATGATACGATGTCAAGAATGGAGTGAACATCACTTTCAATGTCTGTTACAGATATAACAGTTTATTACAGGACATGATATGGAATATAGCGGTCCCTGCGTTATAAGACCGCCCCTTCCGCAGTCATGAAGGGGTCTCTTGTGGGGGTGCTGTCTGTCGTCTGGGTGCAAAATGTACTAAAGATACTACATAGTGCGGGAGGAAGGCGGTCACATAAGGCAAGTCTGTCTTGCCACAGGGGGTCGTGCAACGCATTTACCGCTGTATAGTGAAACATAAACCGATGCAAATTGAAAACGCTAAACTATTTCCAGGGCTTTATTTTTCTGTATTTGCTTCAGCTGGTTTATTTAGTGTATGCATGTTTGTAATCAAATATCAAAGGACTCAGTTGCAAAAAGTCATTCAAGTGTGACCCAGGTTATTATGACCGCGGCCAGCCGCTGGCGCGGTCATTTTGCTGTTACCCCCGGATTGTACCATTTTACGCACATTTTTGGGGATGGATATAACAAGTTCCACTCAATGTACAATCATGAAAGTTGCTATATAAACATAACTTTACATTCTACAATCAAACATCTGTAGACCAGGATGATCCAAGGGGTCTTTCATACCTTTCTGAGATTCATGATTTTTCAGTGAAACACCCCACCTTATTGTTATTTTGGCTGTGTGAATGTTGTTTTCATGATTTTTGGCACTGTGCCAGATTAGACCTGCTTGGACCACTTGACTGCTGGGGGATGTCTCAAAAGCAGCCAAACTCTTATTTCCAAGAAGAGAGGGAGCAGGCCATCCCAACATGACAAAAAGGAAATAAAACAAGTGGGATACCCTCTACTATTGGGATACACATAAAAGAATGGGAATATTGGTGACATCCAATGGAATACCTTTGTAACAGTGGCCACAGCATATACAGTAGTGGCACTGCATACAAAGCACCGGCACTGCATACACAGCACTGACACTAGAGGTTTCAAGGCATTGCAACAATGTGTAGCAGCACTGCCTTACAAAACTGCATTGCAGCTCTGAATTACAGTCAAGCATCACTGCACTGTATAACTACATTGCATACTGCATCGGATTACAACACTGCATAAACTCTGCACTGCACCTCTGCATTACTGCACCCCATTACTGCACTGCATTACAGCACTACAGTACAGCACTGCATTATTGCACTATTTTACAGCACTGCAGTACAACACTGCATTACAGCACATTATTACAACAGGCATCCCTGCACTGTATTGCAGACCACATTACATCACAGCATTGCACTGCATTATTGCACTGCATTACTCCACTGCATTAAAACAATGAATTATGGCACTGAATTACAACTGTGATATTGTACTGCATTCACATTATGCCACTGCCTTAATACAGTGCATTACAACAATGCATTAAGTACTGCACTCCATTGCTGCACTGTATAACTGCACTGCATCACTGCCTTGCATTACAACACTGCAGTCTGCATTGCAGCTCTGTGTTACTGCACTGCATCACAGCACCTCATTACTGCACTACATTACAGCACTGCAGTACAACACTTCATTACTGCACTGTATTTCAACAGTGCTTTTTTGCACTGCATAACTGCACTTTTGGGGCAGGTTGTCACACTGCCATGGCTGGGTCTGCATTACAGACCACATTACAGCACTGCCTTGCAACACTGCATAACTGCACTGCATCATCACTGCACTGCATCACTGCAGTGCATTACTGTATTACAGTACTGCATTGCAGCACTGCATTGCACTGCATTATTGTACTGCATTACATCAATTCCTCACTGCATTACATTACAACAGCATTACAACAATGAATTATTTTGCTGCATTACAGCAACGTGTTATTGTACTGCATTCTGCATTAAAACACTGCACTACAACACTGCATTACAGCACTGTATTACAGCACTATGTTACAGCACTATGTTACAGCACTGCATTACAGCACTGCATTACAGCGCTGCATTACAGCACTGCATTAAAGCACTACATTACATAGGTAGGCAGGTAGGTCAGGTGGCAGGTCGGTTGGCTTACTTTTCATGACAGTTTACTGACATGGGCGAGTCTGTACCAAAGGGTGTTCATATATATATCAATGGGTGTATATATACTGTACCTATGGTTGTTCACACCCATGGGTGCACACACACCCATAGGCGTACACTCACCCATGGGCGTACACACACCCATGGGCATACACACACCCATGGGCATACACACACCCATGGGCGTACACACACCCATGGGCATACACACATCCATTGGGGTACACACACCCATGGGCATACACTAGGGTGTCCCAGAAAAAAATAAAGTCTTGCGATTTTATCGCATACCCCCTCAAATTGTGCTATCACCCAAAAAAAGAACCTGTGCCAAATTTTAGAAGATTTGAACATGTTTACACATGGGATATTAACAGATTTACCACGATTGAATCCAGTAAATATAATGTTAGAAGTCAACTACAATATAGACAGAACAACTTCATGTGAAAAAAATGCCCAACTGTGTGGGCTTTACATCTCTACAGGGCCTTGAAAATATGATTTTTTTGACAAATTTTGCGTCTTTTTTCAGTGTTTTCAAATTAAGGGACTATGAAATTATATCCATGTAATATCCAAGTAATCAACTCAATTCAATATGTAAGCTCATCATTAAGACATGGAAAGCAACCCAGTATCAAATCATAGGGTTAGATAAGAGAATTCCCATTAGGGCAGTTAGCAGAAAATTTGAAGATTTTTATTTTTTCACCAAAAATTGAGCTGTCAATTACAGGCATTGAGATCCAACAAGGGCCTTCAACATCAGTGGTAAAATTTAACCTGCAGGTATTCAAGCATTTAAATGTTACATTACAATAATCATTGAAGCTCCCTCAACATTTTTGCAGAATCTAAACTCATAACTTCTGCAAATTGTAGACCTAATTTGCTTGTAGTAGGTTAACGAGTGCTGATGCTGAAGTACCAGCACATAGCATAAAGTTCCTGAAGAGAATATTATGGCCGACAGAACCAGAGAGAACTGGCGTGACATAAATCCAATATAAGTTAATAGTTGTGGAAGGTTGCCGAGCATTCATGAGGTCATGTGTAATCTTTATTTCTTCATTGATCCCATGAAGACACAATTGCATTAAACTCATATGCCACATTGTTCATTGCTTGTTGCAATTAGCAATTGACACGTCTTTCTCTCTGATCTGAGTCAATAAGGTAAAACCAATCCAACTGATCAATCCAAGATACCAACCCAGTTGCAATCCATTTGACTTTCAGTACAGACATGGAAGTATCGTATTTTGCAACTGCAATTAATTTCTAGCAAAACTCTAATCAAGAGCGATCAATTTGTTACGTGTGAAAGCATTAATTACTGGATCATCCATCTAGCTGACACAGAATAACATTCCATCATACAGCATAAGATCTATATATAGGAGGAATTCACCACTTAAGTGGCTTCATCATTACTGTTTACTTATAATACCATTTCACTACAAAAGCTGTGAACAGTCAATATACTTTTTCCATAATATACAAGTCCGTAACTCTTAATTCTGTTACTTGATGCAGCCACCATGGATATGAAAAGGTTTTTGCTCCACAACATAGTAAGCTACAAGAGTGAAAAGTATTCCTTTTTAAAATTTTGAATATAATTAATTTATTATTTAGAACTTACATAGTACCAATTCCAGTAAACGGCTCATTGGCGCTTGGCTACATTGGGGACATACAACATGTACCTGTGGAATTTGGAGAGATTAACTGATCCTATCTTGAAGCCTCAATCTCTGACAGGGGCATGGCTGTCATAGAAATTTTTTTATTAGCCTTCTGGTCTGTGAAGTGAGTTTTAAGGAAACAAAAGCAGTGCCTTCACCGAGAAGATTTAAGCTGACACCATAATCATAAGATATATATATATATATACAATTTGAGATTGATCTCTTTCATTCATTACTTATCATCCTTTTTATGAGTTGCTGTATGCTGTAATATTAGCCAGCCACAAGTTATGCAAATCAATATATTATGCCACTTTTGCAACACACATTTGTAAGTAACTTATTGAAGTTTGATGCAAATGACACTCGTGACACATTCATTCCCCTGTTACCGAGAGATCTCAGAGATGTGAGACGGAAAAGTAACTTTGAAATTTTGAGAATTTTCTAAAAATGTGTTTTCAACAGAAGCTACCATTCTGTTATACTTGGCCACTGCCCCAAACCTTCCAGATAGATAAAGTCTGAAAGCAAATGTCATTTCCTTGATGTTTCTATGTTATGTAGCAGTGACAAATAAGAGGAAAATTAAGCAATTTTGATCCAAAAACAGCCCCTCTTTTGAGATGTAAAACCCACATAGTTGGGCATTTTTTTCACATGAAGTTGTTCTGTCTATATTGTGGTTGACTTTTAACATTATATTTACCGAATCCAATCATGGTAAGTCTGTTAATATCACATGTATAAACAGTGAAAAACGACGCAAAATCGCCAAATTGATAAAAAACGCCCAATCTTCAAGGCTCTTGAGGGCCAGGTTAATGATGTTCAAATCTCCTAAAATTTGGCACAGGTTCTTTTTTTGGGTGATAGCACAATTTGAGGGGGTATGCGATAAAATCGCAGGACATTATTTTTTTCTGGGACACCCTAGCATACACTGACCGATGGGCATACATGTGGGCGTACACACAGATGAGTGTACAGGTGGGCATACCCACACAGCTAGGAGTACAGGTGGGCCTGCACTGACAGATGTGTATGTACACACAGGTGGCCCTGCAGACACACACGGGCGTCCACACACACATGGGCATCCACACAGGGATGGGCATACAGATGGCCATGGACATACAAATGGGCATGCACACACAGATGGGCGTGCACGCACAGATGGCCTTACACACACTGACGGGTGTGCTGATATGGGCGTATACATGCAGATGGCTGTACATATGGGCACGCGCACACAGATGGCCATATCAATGGGCGTGCACACGAAGGTGGCTGTGCACACACAAATGGGCATACACACACAGATGGTCGTCCAGGTGGGAGTACTTCCAGCTAGGTGTAAAGGGGGGCGTCCACACTAAGATGGGCATGTACTCACAGATGAGGGTTCCATCACAGATGGGCATACACTCGAGAGATGGGCATAGGCCTACAGGTGGGCTTACACACAGATGGGTGTACAGGTGGGCGTGCCCACACATATAGAGGCATTCAAGTGGACATGCCCACACAAATGGGTGCATACACAGATGGGTGTGTACACACAGATTGGCGTGCACACACAGCTGGGCATGCCAGACGAACTACAGATGGGCGTACACTTGACGATGGCCGTACACAAGCATGCACAATGGATGTACACATATACGCCCCTCGAATAAACCCCCCGTCAAATAGAGGCCCCACTGCGCCATGGACAACAACGAATATATATCTATTTATTATTATTATTATACAACTGAGCTTTTTTAAGCCAGGTCTAAACAAGCTCCACTCAACACACAAATCGTTATTCATCTTTTATGGATCGACACAGTCACACGCACGTGATCAGAAAAAGGCGTCCAGCAGCGCCCGCGGTCATATTATCATCGCTTGCGATTCTAGTTAAATTGGGGTGCAACCAGTGGACCAGGCCATTAGGCACCCCAGAGAGCAAATGTATTTCATGTGAAAGCTTGGCGAAAATGATGGAAAAGGCCACATAATTCACTTCAATAGGTGCCACCTAACTTGTTGAAAATTCAGGTGTTTTGAGACGTCAGATCAGAGTTTTTCTCACACAACAATATTCCAATGCAGCAATGCAGCAATGGAAACAAGTCCTCGAACAGCCCATACAATAGCTATGCATCAAAAAGTCTCGCGGTCTATGAGAAAGACTTTACACAACATCTGTAACAGCTTCACAGGTAAACATCGGCATTGTGTGTGCCAGTGTGCCCTCCTTGTGCTATTCTAACAACCAGACATCTGTCTCCATAAGAAAAGTCATGAGGAGGGCAAACTTGGCATTGGTACTGCTGTTTGTCCTACGGCTGCTGTTCAGGTTGTGTAAAGTTTTTTTTATGGACCCTAAGCCTTTTTCCACTCTCAGACTGTTTGAGGACCTGTTTCTATAGTTGCATTGTTTCACCAGAATAACATTGTGTGTGACAAACTCTGGCATGACTTCTCAAAAAACTAAATTTTAGCAAATTAAGCGATAGCAACTGAAGTGAGTTGTATGGCCTATGTCGTCATTTTCGTCAAGCTTTCATGTGAAATCATTAGATTTTCCATATGGGGTGCCTAATACCCTGTCCATTGGCCATACCCCCAATGTGACAAACCTGGCAACAGACACACAAGAAATGGTCAACATTGAATGATTTTGTACAACTGGGCTTTTTGACACCTGATTATACACATATGCAAACACTCAAATGCCCATCTGAAACCTACATATAAAAACACAGCCCAAGAAATAGTTTTGCTTTTTTTCGGTTCAGTTTAGTATCTTTTTAAAGCTTTGATAGAGGATTTTGTAGAAAGGCTTGAGGCAGGTCTAAAGGAAATTTGAAATTTGTTCCATGCGTTAGATATTTTTTGATTAAAATTTTTGCTCTGAATCTGGAGTTTGTCATGAGGGATGTGTTCATTACTCTTTTGACGGGCGGCATGGCTGTGACTATCAGATACCAGGTTAAATAAATAAGTGTTAAGTTGATTTGTCTGGAAACTTAGGCCTAATGGCCCGATTTCACCAACATGTTTGGACTGGTCCCAACTGTTAGAGACCAGTCTCAAGTGCAAAAAACATTTCACCAACATCTGAGTTGTAGAAACTTTAAAGAGCAGAAAGATACAATAAATAAAGGTAATTTAGTTTCAACTGCTATGCATTGAGTGCATAGGTAATTTCTACTGCCCGTCATTTGAAATTTGTAAAAAATATAACTAAAAAATAATTATAATTAAAAATTAAGTTTCAATATTCCAAATGGAAATTGCTGCATGACTTCCATTGGGAAGCTGCAAATACGGGAAAAATTATCCCTTATTTATTTTCACCTACTTTCATGGTCAAAATGCATAAAAACCAACTTGGGACAAGTCTCAATTAGACAGCTGGAAGAGACTCGAGTCCAAACACATTTCACCAACTTTTTGAACACTAGTCTGAAAGCAACAGAGACTGGACAGCTGTTAGCATGATTTTTTGGACTTAAGCCTGTTTGTTACTATTGTTGACTGTTTTGAAGACCTGTTATACACGGTAAAGCAGCTGAGTCTCTGATTGCCTTCTGCATTCTATAAGCAGGGAACTTCAAGTGGTAAAGAGGGAGGGGGTTAGAGGTTGCTGCCCCCCACCTAGCATTGACCTTTATTAGGGTGTCCCAAAAAAAGTGAAAGTCTGAAATTCATTGGGGCTAACCTCTAAATGTGTTCTATAGCTCCTCTCTGACTCCCATGTAAAATTTCAGCTCATTTGAAGGTGTTTTAGGTGTTGCGCAAGAGCCCCAAAGATAGATAGGGGTTTAACATTGGATTTACGTGCGAAAATGGCCATTTTAGCTAATAGCTCACAAATTACCAGTTTCAGTCCACCCATACACATGGATAGTTGATACAAAGATGTATAAATTATTCTGCACACTGTGGTACTAATTTTGTATTTTTAACTTGCTTGGGTATTGAAAAAATCTGCATGTATGTGATATAATTATTTATGCGATTTTCCCTGATTTAAAACAAAACTTCTTGGATTGTTTCAGTATTTAAAACAGATTGTAAGACATTGGTTGATGTTATTGTGTCTCTGTCACACTAAGGAACCAATGTGTGATTGTCTCATGCTTAAATTCAAAATTAGACTGCAATTAATCTTCATTAAGAAAGGTGATTTGCCTTGGCGTCAATTTTTCATGTAAAATAGTATACATTTGCCAACTACACAAGAACCAAGTAAGGTATAAATATGAAATTGGTGCCAGAGTGTGCAGAATAATTTATATATCTTTGTAACTGCGCGAGATGACAGCTGTCAGAACGCTGCCAACTTTTAGTCACATTTACACAGGTTTTACCATCATTGGGAATAGGTTTTATTTATATACCTGCATTTTAACATCCAGTGAATCATCCCAGGATTTTATGGCTTTTAAAAATCAACAGGACTTTTAATTTTTACACTTTAAACTTTTATCATCGTTAGACTGAGTGATAATCTGTGCAATTTCCATAGCTCATTCATCTGAACATTGCTGCCACCTTGTGTGTTTTTCAAGACTTATAAACATAAACATGAATTCTTCAATGAGACAAGTGTATTCTTCTGAATTTCTCAGAGGAATAGGAAGAAAAATCACCAATTCTTTGAACAGGAACAACACTTGGATTAGTAATGAAGCCAAGCAGAACATCATGGAGCTGGGCATCAGGAAGATACCCATTCTACAGCCATACAGAACACTACAGTTATATTGGGAGACTTCAACATCAATATCAGCAATGTGAACACTGATGTTCACAATTTTAATGACTTTCTTGCCAGTTTCAATCTTAAGAACGTTATTGACTTTACTACACATCAATCAGGCAGTGTGTTGGATCTGTGTTTGAGTGATGATCACAATTTGGTCACGAAGGCTAAACAGGGAATGCTGCTCTCCGATCACTACGCAGTGGAATTGAAGCTTTTATGTAACGCATCCACAAAGGCTGACTGCAGGACCATCCAGTACAGATCCATCAAGAAGATCGACCCGAAGAAGTTGGAGGAAGCCTTTCATGACATGGCAGCCGCTGTCAATGTGTCATCGATGACAGCGAATGAGGCCACGCGTCATTACAACCACTCGCTTGAACAAGTGATTGAGAAACTGGCTCCATTGAAGACAAAGACTTTTAGACCGCAGATGAAAGGACTACGACTACCCTGGATGACAGATGGGATCCGAAAAGAGAGAGCAGTTTCACGGCGTAAGGAACGTACATGGAAGCGCCTAAGAACCGATAGTAGTTGGCAGGACTTCGCCAGCCACAGGAAGCATCTCGGCACAGTCATATGTAAGGAAGTGAGAATGTACTATCAGAACATCTTTAAAGATTGTAAGGATAACTACAAGGCAGTTTACAAGGCAGCAAATAAGCTTCTCTTCAGAAAGGAGGATACCCCACTCCCACCAGGGGAAAATCATGCGGTTGCCAATGGTTTCAACACCTTCTTATAGATAAGGTGACAGGGATCATGGACTATTTAACCCAGCTACCAGACACAGATAGGGATCATCTATACCTTGAGACTGAGTCAGTCACTGACTTTAAATTCCAACTATTCCAGGAAATTACGCTTGAAGAGACTTCAAAGATCATGAACAGTCTCTCTGCAAAAAGCTGCGAACTGGATCCTATGTCCACTCAGCTTATCAAGTCAAACTTGGATCACATTTTACCAGTGATTTCTCATATTGCAAACTCCTCACTTAGGGAAGGAGTTTTTCCAGAGGAACTTAAGAATGCCATAGTTCGCCCACACATTAAGAAAATAGGACTAGATGTGTCTAATAAGAGCAACTTCAGGCCTGTTTCAAACCTGCCCTTTCTGGGAAAGTTTCTTGAAAAGGTGGTCAGTGCTCAACTCCTGCAGAATGTGTCTCAAACTGGAAATCTCGAGAAGTATCAATCAGCCTACACTAAGAACTGTAGCACAGAAACCACCCTACTGGATGTGATGAACAACGTGAACCATGAAATCGATAAAGGGCGAGTGGTGCTGCTGATAATGTTGGATTTATCAGCAGCGTTTGATACGGTGGTACATGATCTTCTGTTGAACCGGCTAAATCTCAGATTTGGCATTGGAGGAGTGGTCCTAGATTGGTTCAGGTCCTATCTAACATCAAGGAGACAAAAGGTTGTTGTGAATGGTGTGTTTTCCTCAGATGCAGATGTGAATGTGGGTGTACCTCAAGGCTCGATCCTGGGCCCTTTCTTGTTTACTCTTTTCATAAGTCCACTGGGGGACATCTGTAGACATTTCAACATCAAGTTACATAGCTATGCGGATGATCAGCAGCTATACTGCTCAGTAGACCCAAAATCAGCCCAAGACATCAATGAGACAATAGATCGTCTGGAGAAGTGTGTGGAGGAGATTCGATCTTGGATGAGGGTAAACAGGCTAAAGCTCAATGACAGCAAAACGGAATTCATCATGCTGGGAAGCAGAGTAAACTTGGCTAAACTGAGCCACCTTACCATCAAAGTAGGCAATGACCAAGTGTGTCCAAAGGACAATGTCAGGAATCTTGGTTTTCAAATAAACAGCACTCTTCATGTCAAGGATCACATCAGCAAAACATGCTCCGCAGCCTACCTCACCTTGAAGAAGATGAACAGAGTCAAGTTCTGGATTGACAAGGAGACAAAGAAGATCTTGTCACAGGCACTGGTGATTAGTAAACTGGACTACTGTAACAGTTTGTTACTGGGCTCTCCCAAAACTGAACTTCAGAGACTTCAGTATATCCAAAATATGTGTGCCAGGTTTATAACTGGATTACGTAAATACGACCACATCACTCCGACATTACATTCACTCCATTGGCTGAAGATCCCCTATCGCGTGGAATATAAAGTTCTTCTACTTCTCTATAAGTGCCTGAATGGCTGTGGCCCAATGTACCTAACTGATGGGATACAGACAGCACATAACAGAACATTGAGATCTGCTACCTCAGGCAATCTACCAGTGCCGAGATGTAAGCTGTCAAGGACTCTCAAAAGTTGTTTTATGCAGGCAGCACCACGTTTATGGAATGAGCTCCCTGGAAATATTAAAAACTCAAAGACACTAGAAGAATTTAAGGCAAAACTCAAGACTTTACTTTTTAGAAGATGCTTCTGCTGATGTAAAGCGCCTTTGGCAGTACTGTACCTGCATAAAAGTGCGCTATATCAAGTCGACGGTAACGGTAACGGTAACGGTAACGGTATCAACTATCCATGTGTTTAGGTGGACTGAAATTGATAATTTGTGAGCTATTAGCTAAAATAGCCATTTTTGCACGAAAATTCAATGTTAAACCCCTATCTATTTTTGGGGCTCTTGAGCAACATCTAAAACACCTTCAAATGAGCTGAAATTTTACATGTGAGTCAGAGAGGGGCTATAGAACACATTTAGAGGTTAGCCCCAATGAATTTCAGACTTTCACTTTTTTTGGGACACCCTAACCTTTATTCTTAATTGAAATATTTATTACCTTTTTTATTCCTTAGCCCTCCCCCTTCTGACGTTTTTCTTGATCCCCTTCTGCATTGGATGAGATGTTAATCGGCTGCCACTTGCACCAGTGTCTGTGATGGGCAAATAACATATCCCTCTTATGGGGTAAATGAGTAACATGTTAAGGACTTCCGTTCTCTCTCCCATCTCAAGAATCAACCCTCGTAACATTGAAAAGATTGAGTGGGATTTGAGACCAGTCTGTTTGGTCAGTCTCAAAAGTTCAGACTTGTCACAAGTTGGTGAAATTGGGCCATGATGTGATCTTCATGTAATTAATATGATGTTTTGAAAAATTTGCATAAGTCTTCCATGATTGACCTTAAAGTTTTTACTTCAAGTTTTTACATTAAATAAAACAAACTTTTCAAAAGTAAAAGGAACCTATGTCATATTTCTTATACTAAAATTGGGGGAATAAAACAGCTTAAAAAAAAGACTGACACTTCTTTGATTGTTTTCAAAACGTATCAGGATAAAAAAATTGAACGAAAAAATAAAAAAAATTGAGGGGAGAAACTATGGTGAAAAGCATTTAAATAAAAAAAATTTTGTAAAAAATAACTACTTTTTTTTTTACGAACAAGTTTTTTTTGAAAAAAAAATATATAAACTTGACAAAGGAAAGTGCTGGAATAGATAAAATACCCAAAAAAAAACGTAATATATAAATCTTTAGAAATTAGATAAGCCATGCTTCAGTTAAATTGTTGCGAACTATGAAAGTTGTGCCTTAATTCTGCAATGGAGCTAGCATTATATTTCATATATGATACAATTAAGAAAAAAAACATTAAAGCAAATATTTGTAAAATGCCAACAGGAAACAATTGCTTTACATTTCAGACAATATATCTACCTCAAATATTGAAGGATTTTCAGAATTTTTTATCAGATTTAAACCAATAAATTATTTATGAAATGAACATAAAACTAGGAGATGAATTTTTGGGGCTTTACGTCCTGTATTTATGCGTTTGGTAGGCTAATTAGGAGGACAATGCAATGACGTGAAAGATGATTGAAACAGCCATCCAACATAGGCCCAGGTGACCCGACAAGAGCTGGATTCAAACCCTGAACCCAGCGATTGGCAGCCTAGCATGCTACCACCAGATGAACCCTCCCCAAAATACAAATAGGCCTACTCTGTAACAAACAGCCAAATATTTTGTACAGTCGACTGTTTAAAAGCTGAAATATGTTTGTGATTAATGAATTAAAAGAAAAACAGCAGAAATCAAAATTTTGACTTCAGACTGCAGAAGGATCCAAACCATGCAACACACATTACGAAGAAACCCCAGTTTGACTGTCACTGATGCACACTTGCACAAATTTTGTGATAGACAACCATATGCAAATTGGAAAAAGTGACTAGAAAGTAACATCCACAAAAAATAAGTACATGTAACTGTAATATGAGTATGACAGTTTTTGCAAGTAATCAAATAGATTATTTTTTACCTTACAAAGTAATCCAATTATTTTGTATTCAGATTACTGACAACACCGGATACGATATCTGTACGAGGGTTTCACATGCAGTATGTGAGGGTTTTGTATTTTTTTAATGTCAGACTTTGCATCAAAAGGTATACATGGTGTGGACGCGAATCATTCACCAAACTTTACGGTAGGAAATTTTCAAAAGTAAAAGTCAAAGGACCTTGTAACTTAGCAGGAATTTAAAGAATGTTATCAACTTTCATGTCCACTAGTCTCATAGAAATCGAAAATGAATTAGTTATACAATGCGTAGCAGAGTGACTGGTCATTGATTTCGGCTGTGACAATAAGATTTTTAAAGTTTCTAAAATCTCACTTGCATATGCTTGAGATGCAAGCCACTAAGTAAGGGGGTTCATGCTGAATGGCACATTGGTAAAATGTTTTTATTAATTAAGATGATTTTTATGAATTTGGGCTAACAAAATAGGCCTACTTAGATCAGTGTAAAACATGGATGTAAAGCCTCAAGTAGTTACCACCTTTATCAGAAAGTTCGAAACAGTGGCCTAAACATTTCTATGAGCACCCAGAATTTTGCCACACTTTCTGTTAGCGAAGAAATTGCAATTGTTAAAAAAAGCTAGATCTGCTGATACCTTATCTGTGGGCTTCTGACTCTCACCGAGGATTGATGAAAGACAGTGAGAAAATTAGTTTGTTATCATAATAAATCAAGTCGTCAACAAGTTCTGCCACCAAGGTGTTGTCATCATCCAGCTGGTCATCATGGAAAACGGTCTCATTTTTTGGCGGCCATGTTGAATTTAAGGTTGGATATAATATGAGCCAAACTACATGAAAACATTCTTTATTCTCTTGTTTCCCAGCCCTGTAAATATCAATTTGTTGTAGTTTGAATAAGTCTTCTGTTTCCGCAAAAAATTAAATCTATCAAATGGTGCAAGTTTCACGTCCCCACCCTGTAGTTTAATTTTATATATCCAAGTAGAAATATATCCTACCTTTTCCCCAGAAAGAATATGGAAAACGGTATTCTTGATGACATAAGAAGTAATTGGAGCCTTCAGAATGCCATCGTCATTGTCATTCACTTGGTCCTGGACCTTCAACAAAGATATCAGGAAAATTGTTGTATTATCTGTGGTTGCTTACCATAGAACAAAAAAGCATTTCTACCAGTTAACTACGAGATACTAACATAAATTACATAATGGAGTCGGTCCATCTAGTAGGGTGGAGTGATAATCAATTATTTGTTGTTTACCATAGAACAAAAAGGGATCTCTACCAGTCACCAAATGCTCACATAATAGAGTTGGTCCATCTGGACCAGGGCAGGCACACTGCAGAAAGTGTGTTTACAGTAGTGTATAATTACTTCTTCAAACAAATATGAAATGTATCGTAATGTGGTTGATTTTTTAAGTGATATGATTTATGCCTCAGGCAGCAATTATTAGGTGCTAAATTTGTGACTAAAAGATGTCTATAATATTGACAAATGAAACAAATGAAATGACCATACTAACCTCCAACAAGGCCTTGGCAATCAGGATTCCCAAGCGACAACCAGGAGGCATGTTACAAAGAATGTCCCATTCCTGCTTGCACACAGTAGGGGACAACACTGTATGCATGTGAATATTGAGACACAAGCGTTCAAGATTTTTGTGACCTGGAGCATTGTTGATAAACAGTTGCAGTGTTTCTCCTTTCAATAGTATTTTAGCATTATCATTGATGGGTACAACATCAACTGATATTACAAGGCCGTTGTACCTGCCTTTCTTTTCCCAAATGAACTTCCATGCAGAATGCCATGAAAATGAAACAGGTCTCAAGAAAATGTCTTCCCACTCAATCTTTACCATGTTCTTGCCCAGTTGTTGATGAAATTGTAGAAATTCTGCGGTATTAAAGTAATAAGGTCTTCTCATGCAAATCTGGATATCGACCTCATTAAATCTGCCCACCTTCAGTTTTTCACGCACTGATCCTGCCATTTGTATGTAAGCATCTGGAAATCCATCATGTGCAATGATCCTTTCAAACAATACCTTGAAATTCTCCTCTATAGCTTCACATTCTTTGACCGGCAAGACAAGCATTTCCTTCATGGTGTCAAATACAGAATACTCGGTAGTTAAAATTTTCTGACAATATTCTGTATAATCGCCCTCACAATATTCATAGGGAACTGAAAATGACTCAGGAGTTCTTCCAAAGTAATCGGTGACTACTTTCGCTTGATAAGCTTCCAAGAGTGAGATGAATGACTGGTTGCCATGGAGATGTGCAATGTGTAGGGGAGTGCAGCCATGGAGGTCCCTTTCATCTTTCCATTTTTCAATTAGTTCATGAGGAATCTGTTCCAGTACTTCTTTATCATGCACAAAAATGGCAAGTAAGTGCAACACCCTCCTCTTGAGGCAGCAATAATTTCCTGTAAATAATTTTCTTCGCAAATTATCACTGCTGATGAGTTGATAATATGAGTCTGTTGTGCCTCTTTGCTGGAAGCCATCCGCAGTTTCCAAGCATTCCTTGATTGTGGTATTGTCATAATCATACCCTCCACAGCCTAAGAAGAGTAGAGTGTTGATCACGCTTCTTGATTCCAGGCAATTGCTCAGTGTGCCATATGCAGCTTTAATGACTCGATGAGCCACTAATCTCAAGTCTTCACTGACTTGGTATAGATCTTGCATTGGATTCAGGTATATTTCAATTGGGTCAGAGTTGCCATTGTTCCTGTATGCCTGAATAAGTAGATCCATCAGTCGAAGAGCAGACAAGAAGGTCTCATTCCTTGAGAGTATTTCTATTTTCAGCAAATAATGAAAATCATCTATGGTTGGAATAGCATGTTTGTCAATGCAATGTTCGAGCACATATTTAAATGGAAGGCCGAAGTGTTTTTTATCATAATTCTCCTTAAGCAGATTGATATGATAATTGTAAATTGCCTGAGCATTGCTTTCACTTATCAGAATTTGTAATATGTCATAATTAATCTGATGGATTTGTTTATTGCATGTTTTAGATAGTCTGCGGCAGAAATGATCGAATTCATCCATTTCTGAAAGACGTCCCAGGCATTCTCCACAACCCTTTCTTTTCAGGTCTCTGACTGTCTCAATATCTTCATGTACTTCCCTTTCAAGTTCTGCCATTATCTCTGTGCATGGCCTTTCACTCTGTATCAGCCGATGCCTGAGAATCTCATCAAATACCAGCAACTTCCTCGCCAGTCCTTCGAGATGTCTTTCTCTGAAAACATGAAAACAAATATTATGTGAAAGCTACTCAAGTGTTCCTAAAGGGTTTTCTTATTTGATAAATGATTGTCTGGTTGGGATAATGTACTATTAGTGCTTTCGGGGCAAGCCTCAAACCACTGTTTAAAATTCTAAATATCTTGAGCATCATTCTGACAGCTGTATTTAATTTTTTTTTACCATTGAATGATTTGTATATTGTATTATAAATTTTTGTCATGTCACTTTTCGCTATTAACATTCACTTTCAATCTCAGTGTCTAAAAATATGAAATCATCTGTAAATCTGTAAAATTATTTTATATATTGTGCATAGGCATTGTAAAATAACTCAATATAATATCAGAAAGAAAATTTCACACAATTACGCACTTGTTTGGATCAATCCCAGTTAAATGGGCAAATTATGGACATGTTGGTGTGTCATCATATCATACAATTTGAGAAATTTTACATTTATGTAATGATTACATGTACATATTGTGTATGTGCCAAGGCTTATTATACATAACTGAAAAGCTTAGCTTCTTTTGTTTCATTTTGACTTTAAAAAATGTATTTTCCTTGCAGAATAAGGCTGTTAGCCAAAAACCTTGAGAAAACAGGTAATTTTTTTGTGTCCCGCATTACATCAGATATTAAAAATTCATCTTAAAAGTCATATTGCAATGACAAAAGATATCTTGATCTGGTTAAAAGTCATATTGCAATGACAAAATATATCTTGATCTGGTTAAAAGTCATATTGCAATGACAAAAGATATCTTGATCTGGTTAAAAGTCATATTGCAATGACAAAAGATATCTTGATCTGGTTAAAAGTCATATTGCAATGACAAAAGATATCTTGATCTGGTTAAAAGTCATATTGCAATGACAAAAGATATCTTGATCTGGTTAAAAGTCATATTGCAATGACAAAAGATATCTTGATCTGGTTAAAAGTCATATTGCAATGACAAAAGATATCTTGATCTGGTTAAAAGTCATATTGCAATGACAAAAGATATCTTGATCTGGTTAAAAGTCATATTGCAATGACAAAAGATATCTTGATCTGGTTAAAAGTCATATTGCAATGACAAAAGATATCTTGATCTGGTTAAAAGTCATATTGCAATGACAAAAGATATCTTGATCTGGTTAAAAGTCATATTGCAATGACAAAGGATATCTTGATCTGGTTAAAAGTCATATTGCAATGACAAAAGATATCTTGATCTGGTTAAAAGTCATATTGCAATGACAAAAGATATCTTGATCTGGTTAAAAGTCATATTGCAATGACAAAAGATATCTTGATCTGGTTAAAAGTCATATTGCAATGACAAAAGTTATCTTGATCTGGTTAAAAGTCATATTGCAATGACAAAAGTTATCTTGATCTGGTTAAAAGTCATATTGCAATGACAAAAGATATCTTGATCTGGTTAAAAGTCATATTGCAATGACAAAAGATATCTTGATCTGGTTAAAAGTCATATTGCAATGACAAAAGATATCTCGATCTGGTTAAAAGTCATATTGCAATGACAAAATTTATCTCGATCTGGTTAAAAGTCATATTGCAATGACAAAAGATATCTCGATCTGGTTAAAAGTCATATTGCAATGACAAAAGATATCTCGATCTGGTTAAAAGTCATATTGCAATGACAAAAGTTATCTCGATCTGGTTAAAAGTCATATTGCAATGACAAAAGATATCTCGATCTGGTTAAAAGTCATATTGCATTGACAAAAGATATCTTGATCTGGTTAAAAGTCATATTGCAATGACAAAAGATATCTTGATCTGGTTAAAAGTCATATTGCAATGACAAAAAATATCTTGATCTGGTTAAAAGTCATATTGCAATGACAAAAGATATCTTGATCTGGTTAAAAGTCATATTGCAATGACAAAATATATCTTGATCTGGTTAAAAGTCATATTGCAATGACAAAAGATATCTTGATCTGGTTAAAAGTCATATTGCAATGACAAAAGATATCTTGATCTGGTTAAAAGTCATATTGCAATGACAAAAGATATCTTGATCTGGTTAAAAGTCATATTGCAATGACAAAAGATATCTTGATCTGGTTAAAAGTCATATTGCAATGACAAAAGATATCTTGATCTGGTTTTCTCTGCATTAATCCCCAGTTCCCAGTGAAGCCGAAAAAGCTTACATTGTCCATCTAATTGGTATAATGCTTTCTGTAGAACCTTTACAGTCTGAAACTTTGATACAGACATAATTAGTATAGGTTCTTGATGATTTTTGCATTCTGTGAGTCATAATTGCCCATGATTAATCATTACGTTAGTATAGGAAACATATATGTTGTTGATGATTCATGATCACGATACCTGTTGGTTTGTAAGATCCAAAGCTGCATATGAAATATTTGGAAATGAGATTAAATGAGTCATCACCAGCATCATGAAAATTAACCCGGATAAGTTTCATGTCATGTTTATCTCTCCTTTTGGCATTGATGACATGCCCTCTGAAATAATTATTAATGTCAATCAAGCTTAAACCAAATGATCAAGTCCAGCTATTGGGAATCACAATTGATAAAAAGATGAATTTCGATGACCATGTTCACTTGCTGTGCAAGAAAGCATCGAAGCAATTGAAAGTGCTATATCGCTTCAAAAACGTGCTTGGCAAGACTGAAAAGGAATTACTCTTTAATGCATTCATCATGTCATGCTTTAATTTTTGTCCTGTTGTGTGGAACTTTGTGGGAAGTCATCTGTAAAGTTTGTTGAAAGGATACAAGAAAAAGCATTGAGATTTGTAACAAATGATTATAAGAGTACCTATCATGAAATGTTAAAGAGCACCAAAAGGTGTACTCTACATGTAGCAAGGTTGCGACTGCTGGCTATTGAGGTGTTCAAGTGTGTCCATAGAATGAATCCTGAATTTTTGAACAATTTGATAATTCAAAAAGACACAGGCTATGAATTCAGAGATACAATGAAAGTGGAAGTACCCAAATTCTCTAAAATCAAATATGGGAAAAATACATTCTCATAGTATCATACTATGGACCACACATTTGGAACCAGATACCAGCCAACTTCAAAGCTGAAATTAACCTGAACTTATTTAAGAAAATGATGTCTTCTTGGAATGGTCCCACTTGTAAATGTACTAGCTGTGATAGTTAATGACATGTTCATCCCTTTTTTGTTAGTGTGTACTTGTTTTTAATAGTTTTATTGTTATTATCTGTTTTTATTGTCGCTAATTAGCTTGTAGCTATTGTTTTATTTATACATGGCGACTCAAAATAAAGTTTTATTCTATTCTATTCTATTCTATTCATTTGTCATAACCACAGCCCACTGTACACAGGCAGAGGTGACATTCACTTCTCATTCCTTCACCCACTTGCATCAAGACATCCACCATGACACAAGTGGTTCCATCTCTGGCTGTTGCAGTGTTACTGTTTGGTGAGAGGACCATGAGCAGTCCATAACATGCTCAATAGATTTTGATTCTGTTAAACTTAGAGATCTATGTCAATTGCAAGCAAGAGCTATTACTCTTTGTTATACATGTATATATCGATGGTGAAAGTGCAAAACCTCTTGAGTTAAAAAAATCTGTTTTTCAGAAATTGGAAAAAACTATCGCCAATCTTTTTTAATGGTAATGTTTATTAATATGTGAGTTAGGCTCAACTTGATTTATAGAAAGTGACACCCTGTTTTAGCTTAAATTTTGTCATAGGTTGTTGACCCCTTGCATTGATGCTACCATCAGATATGATTGAAAATGTCAAGTTACAAGGTTTTCCACTTTCACTATTTACAAGTTAGTGACAGTTCAAAACCTTGTAACTGGATCATTGATCACATTTAAAAGCAACTTACAGCATTGAATGTACTTCCAATCTATCATGTATATATTTTTCAACATTTGACATCTACACGAATGTGTGTAGGTGTAAAAACGAGCATAGACAAATTTGTGGAAATGCAAAAACGAGCATGTTATTCGTCTATATGTAGAATCTAACATTTGTGTAAGTGCTGCATTTGTCATTTGTGTAACTGCCATTACTAACATTCGTAGAAGTGCCAGATAATTAGGGTTTAGGGTTAGAATTAGGTTTAGAGTTAGTTTTAGCCAAGTTTAAGGTTGTAATGTTCGTAATTACACCTACACAAATTCGTGAATTGCATTATTTCACTCTTACACGAATGCTAAATTCATGTATATGTTCGTTTTTGCAGGTTTACAAAGTCGTGTATATGTCAAATAGTGAAAAATATATACCTCAATCTATAGGTATACCCTAAAAATTTTAATTTAACCATAATGAATAACAACAGCTAATTTCAATTAGTGGCTACAAAAAAAAGAATAAGGAAAATGACAATTTTTTCAAATTTTGTGCACTCTATTATTTAATAGCCCACATAACCAAAACAAACATAGGGGGGTAAAATTTTTTTAAGATAGTAATTTCCTGTGAGCCATAAAAAAGTACTGGAATCATCGTTTTTCAAAAAAAGTTGAAATATCTGGAAATATGCGCTTCAAAGTTCTGATTTGAGTTACAAGGTTTTGCACTTTCACTTTTTGGAACAAATCAACATACAAGGTTTGGTGAAATCATTCTGTTACAGCTTGCATAAATAGCAAACTGGCAAGGTGACCAATTGACAACATGTATTGGATATTGAAAAAAACATTCCACCCAAAATCTAAAAATATCAAAATTTTGACATACAAGGTTTTGCACTTTCACCATCGATATCTTACCTGCTCTTACATTGTTTTACACCTTTACATTGTTATTCGTCCTTATATGTACGTTTTATTATTTCCCATATGGGAGTGTAAATAAAGGAATAAAGAAATAAAATAAAAAATTGGCGACAGAATTCTGGCTCAGTGAATATAGTGGAAGCGGGGGCACAGTGAATCGGATAAGTTTATTTTCGCGAGATCTCAAAGAGTTACAAAGATATTTTCTTTTTGACTGTCTTGAGAGAAAGGTAATAGTGTCTATCATATTTGCACGCCAAGAAAATTATGGCACAAGTTGGGATTGCCAAGATATAGGCCCCAAAAGAAAAGCAAAAAAAGAAAGATTCACTGTGTTCCGGCACTGGGAACAGTGAATCAGTGCTCATGGTACAGTTAATCAATGACATTTCTGTTTGAAATATATAACTATTATACACATATTTAAATTGGACTTCTGAACATTGAAACAAAAATTAATAACAATTGCAATTTCTCAGAATATTTCCAAAACAAAAAAACCCTCTTTATAGCAATGAATAACAATTTAAGGTGGCTCGCTACTCATGCAAAGTGGTAGTGAGCGCACATTCACGCGCAGCCAGGCAGCCCCTATTATATCTGTTGTGACGTCACCACAGCAGCTCAGCTCTGCTGACACTTTTTCAGTATCTTTTTTATTTCTGAGAATTTCGTGTGTCGGCCGCTTCGTTGAGCATTTGTGGGACTTCTAAGAGGGTTAGAGACTTGTGGTCTTCACTATCAGATGCGCTATGAAGAATAATATACACTGCTTTAAGCAGAAAATTTCTACAAGCGATTTTCGGCAAGCATGACTCTGTTATATAAATAAATTTTTATATCAATTTCTAGGCCCATTGGAAGCCTTCATACTATCATTATATTGTTCCTCACTTAATTTGGAAATGGATGACAAAGAAATAGAAAATTCTAGCTCGTCCTTTTTTTTTAGTGCTATGATTCATAAAAAGATAAAAATTTTCAAAATCGAAACTTTTGTTCCGAACCCCTACAAAAATTCTTTAAACTGAATATATCTCTCTGGATATCTAATCAGCTTTTCCATAGAACTGTCCTCTTCAATTCCATGCTTCGTTTAATAACATAGGATGAATGGCCACTGAATGGTAAGGAAAACTTCACAGTAAAAAAATTAAGAAAAAAATTTAGTTTTTCAGGTTTGCGTGGACTGACTTTCTTTTTAATAACCTCAAATATTTTGGAATAAAGGCTGGTAGCGACCGCTTACATATCCTTGCTATAAACTATATTTTGGATCATTTTAAACAATTTTTAAGAAATCCTATCTTGGAAAGTTCACGAGTATCGAGCCACCTTAAAGCCATTTAATATATATATGGCATAAATTGTAATGGATGTAATCGTTAATTTAGGCTATTCTCAGTATTTCTGAAAAAATATATTAGTCATTATGGTCATTACTGAAGAAAACATAGTGATTCACTGTGCCCTGATTCACTGTTCCCCGCAGGCTTACTCCTCACCTAATTCACCATATTTCACCAATTTGAACCATGTGTTCATGCATGGATCACCTCTTAATTGTTTCTATTGGATGATCCCCTGACACATATTATGATAGTTGAAAATAATTCAATATTTATGTGCACTTTAAAGCAAATTGAAAATCCAAAAATTCCAGGTTTTCATCCCATAATATCCAAATGGTGTATGTTTTATCAAATATTACACTAGATTCTTTGGAGTGCTCATAAATAGATCTAACAAATGAACATCTTTTGAAATGTTGCTATTGACCATCCTGAGAATTCAACTGATTCACTGCAGGGATGGGCACGAGTACATGTCAATGTACTCGAGTACGAGTACAAGTACTGTGCAAGTAACGAGTACAAGTACAAGTACAAGTACAGCAAATTACAATTTCACTGTGTACTGCGATTCACTGTGCCCCGGTGTAGCAGGTGTGGCATGTTCAGTGGGCAGCACAGCCCAGTGATTTGGCCCTAGATCAAGTGGCTACCACTGGAGGCTCTGTGAGGCACTGAGAGGCACTGAAGCATGCCCAAGCCAAGTGGGGATTTCAAGTGCTGCTGAGAGGGAGAATTGAATTGGACACCAAACAGAGAACACTGACCAGCCTGAGGTACACAGAAGAACCAGATTTTGCTACACCGGCTTCCCCTACATGTAGGCAATATGTCAGAGAGAAACATTCATTGATCAGTCAAAGCATGTCTCAAGCAAGCCATTCTCACGTGGTCATCGGATCACTGGCTTCCTCAGTCACTGTGGCAGAACTGCAGTTATAAGAAGGTTGGCTCAACACTGTTGTTGAGAAGTGGCTCGATTCTTGAAGCACCAGCTTAATTGGAAAAGTGGCCTGAAATATAATATGAGGACCCAGGCTTCTGGTTGTTTATACATTATGTCATTTATGTGTCTCATGCACCCCAAACCCGAATTTTTTTGCGAATGACAGTCATTCCAATGTTTAATTATCTGATTGTTGGTCAGAATGATACCGTTTTGTAGGCCCTACTTGCAAAATTTGAAACATATATTTCCTAAGCTTCAAACTATGCCAGGCTTCTGTTAAACACTTGTTTATTTGAAATATATTGGGTTGCCATGGCTTTGCTTGACTCTTGAATGTCAAATCTATATCCAACTTTCAAGCATTCTGATTCTGAAAACAAAATTGATATTATATGAAGTACTAGAAAATACCCATGAGCAGCATATTTAAGGGGGGGGGCATTGGGCAGAGGGCCCCCCCCCTTCAGGGCCAAAATGAAAGGCCTCCCCCCCAGGGTATTTGTAGATACTCCCCTGTACCCAGTGTATGTATGTTTATAGACATGTGCGTAATACTATGCATGAATGATCTGTCAACAGAGATGTATGATGTGTTGACTTGTGTGGAAGGCGATTGTAAATGTGATTACAGAGTGAGTGTGCACTGTCTGGATGTTTTTGGCGGGAAGCGGGATGGTGGCGCCGCCAAAAAACGTGGGCAATAGTGGAACTACGATGCGTAAACATGAGGTAACATGCGAGGGGAAGGGTCGAATCGAAGGAGAAGTTGAAGGAGGAAGGCAGGGTTAAGGAGGCAGATATGAAAGGTATGCAGAAATTAGGAAGAAAGACGTATGGTAGGTGCAGAGAAAGGTGCAGGACTTGATTTGCAGGCACAAAGAAAAGGTGAACTGGGATGACGTCATGTCACGTGCGCTGTTGTAATATGATGTTAGATGGTTGATTGGAAGAGCTTGCAATGTCTTATAAGACATATTAGGTCATTATAAAACATTTGATTGTTTTGGTCTAATTCACCCGGTATTGGAATGTTTCCATATGACAGTTATAGAAATTGTGTGTCAATTGTTGAATTATACATTTTTTGCATATTCTTGCCAAATCTCATGAAGATCCATGAAACAGCTTTTAAGTTATGCCATATTTGATGCTTAATAGTTTGAAGTTTTGAATTTTCAAATAAATTGTTTTGTTGCCATGGCAACAGAAATGCAATTTCTTTGCTCAACCAATATATGTCAAATATATAGCCCACTTTTAGGGCAATGTGTATCTCGAAATAGATTTGATGTATATGTGATAAAATAGCTGAACAACAGGGTTTGAAGCATAAATATTCTTTCAAAAAGGGTATCTATGGGTAATATTTACCCAAAAATAGAATGTTTGTTAAATGGCAGTCACCTGAATGTTGTGCCCATGGAAGGACTATTCATTATTACACACTTTTGCCAAATTTCATGAGGATATATACTCTGGTCGTTTTGTTATGTCACATTTTGTACATTTAGAGTTGGACCTTTTGAATTCTGAATTATACTGTTATGTTGCCTTGGCAACAGAAATGCAACAGAAATGCAATTTGTTTGCTCAACTAATATATGTCAAATATATAGCCCACTTTTAGGGCAATGTGTATCTCAAAATAGATTTGATATATATATGATACAATAGCTGAACAACAGGGTTTAAAATATAAAATGTTATTTCAAAAAGGGTATCTACGGGTAATATTTACACAAAAATAGAATGTTTTTTAAATGACAGTCACCTGAATGTTGTATCCACAGAAGGACTATTCTTTATTACACACTTTTGCCAAATTTCATGAGGATATATACACTGGTCTTCGTGTTATGTCACATTTTGTACTTTAGAGTTGGACCTTTTGAATTTTGATTTATAATGTTATGTTGCCTTGGTAACAGAAATGCAACAGCTTGGCTTGACCATTATATATCAGATTTTCAGCCTTGTCTCAGGGCATCCTAATGAACTATAAAAAGTTAATATAAAATAAAAATTTGTTTGATCGGCAGTGTTGGAAATATAGTAAATTGTGGGAAAAAGGGGTATTTACGGGTTTAATTCACCTAAAAATGGAACTTTTTAAAAAGAAAGTTTTCAGATTGTTATATTACCTGATGGACAATTGATTATTACATAAATTTGCCAAATTTCATGAGGATAGGCGCCCTAGTCTTTGAGTTATGTCACATTTCATGCTTTCGAGTTGGACGTTTTGAATTTTGAATTATAATGTTATGTTGCCGTGGCAACAGAAATGCAAAGGCTTGGCTTGGCTATTATACTGCAAATGTGTAACCCACTTCCAGGGCATTCTAATGCACAACAAAAATTGAATATATAATAATATATGGTTGAGCTGCAAAGTTTGAAATATAGCACATAGTGGGAAAAGGGGTATTTGAAGGTTATTTTCACCCAAAAATGGAAGGTTTTTAAAATTTATTGTCAAAACAACCAAGTAGTCATAAAAAACTCCCAAATCTGAAAATATTTCCAAAATTTGGTGTATGTAGCATTAAAAGTTGTCCTGTAATTCGATATTTTGCAAAATATTGATGAAATACTAAAATAACCACTTTTATTATGTTTCGGTTGCCATAGCAACCTTATGCGAATGGTCTCAGAGCGACACCTGGCAGATTCTGAAAGCTCAACTTTTTACCTATCCAACGACACCAAATTTCTTTATATAAAAATCGGGGGCAAACTTTTTCCCAATTTGGGATGTGGACCCCAGACTATTACCCTTGCTGTTACTCTTTTTCAATAAATCAGTCATGATTCATCAACCTTTCCTATCCATCTATAGATCCGTATATCCAAATATTTATCTATATATCTAACTATCAACCTATCTGGTCCCCTGGACCTATGTTTGACAGCAGCTTCAATTGCCCTTGCCTCTTCATGTCCTCCTCCTGCACATATTAGTATATACAGAGTCAAAACATATATTTTTCAGGTTGTGAAGTGATGAGGACACATTGTGAATATATATTTATAGATGTTGTGGGTATACAGCCTGTTTTCTGGCAAACACTTTTAATTCATTGTTATTGCTATTGGACCATTTGTGTGCAATTGTTTTTTATCTTATATCATGGATTTGTTATAACAGTGTATTAGATAGAGTTGATGTTGTAAAAGGCACATCAGATATCCTGTGTGCTTGTAGCTCAGGAATAATTTAGGCCTACAAATAATCAATATATCTGTGGCTTCAGTGATTTTGATGGTTTGGATGGTTACAAGTGACGTAGGTACTCTGAATAACACTAAACAATAATCAGTTACTATCCATTATGCTGGTTGAACGTGGTTGGGGCGTGGTCTAGGTCACTAGGCATTTATAAGGAGCGTGGGGTACATGTAACAGTGCCGGATCACTCACTACTTGTGCGGCAGTTTAGAAAGAAACTCGAACCAGGGGAACCAGAGGGCAGTGGCTCTTGCAACTAGCCATGGCTCTGGTCAGGCGCTAGGCATTTATAAGGCGTTGGGTAACAGTGCAGGATCACACACTATGCGTGCGGCAGTTAAGAAAGAAGCTTGAACCAGGAGGACCAGAGGGCAGTGGCTATTGCTACTTGCCATGGCTCTGGTCAGGTTTTGTGTAAGGTTAGTAACTTCTTTTCAACAATAGCATAAGGTTATTTAGTAATTAACAAATTCATGTAACTCTTGAAGACCTGTAGGACATTTTGGTAGAAGCTATCTGACTTGATTGCAAGTAGACTGTCTATTCTTAACAAAGGTATAACTGGTTGAAGTGATGTGAGTTAGCAGTAACGACCTGATTTAACATTTATGAGCTCTGACCTGTGCATCTATTTAGGGGGGATGAATAGGGCTTTTTCAATGGTTACGTCGAGAGAAGGCGGTTTGCTGTTATTCCTGTCACATGATGACAGATGGACAGTTTGTGATTTCACCCATTGCAAGAGCATGGTTGAAATATAATTATTGACTTTATAATGTATGCATTATTATGTATAGATGCTCAGCGATTTATTAATGACTTTGATTGCTAGATTGAAGTATAATTAATTAGTGTAAATGTGAGATCAGGATTAGGGGGAACGGGGGCACATTGGGACGCTTTTAACGTCTACTAATTTTGCTCAATGCTGAAAGCACTGAAGAACTCAGAAGTTTGCATGAATATCACCAATACCATCGAGCTTAAATGCAAGGCATAATAAACTAGACTTCACATACCCTTTTGCAGCCAGAGAGTAAAATGTGAGTCGAAAAAATGACTGTCCCAATGTGCCCCGCGGGGCACATTGGGACATCAGCCGGGGCACATTAGGACATCAATAGAAAAATTATTTTAACACTCCATGTGCACTAGATATTACATATAAGTAGTGCGTAAGACAATATACAGTGCATTAACACCTTGTAGTGCCAATAGTTCATAACTTTAAACAGAGCATGGTAATCCACTATACCTCTATTCACTGTGGCCTGAACACCTGTTGTGTGCTGTCCCAGGTCATTCAGTTGCCTTGGACACTTAAATTCTGCCATATTAAGTGCGTAACAATGTGCCCCAAATTCACTGTCCCAATGAGCCCCGATATGACTTTTACACCAAAATGCTAATTTCTCGGACACCAGTGAGTGTGTTTATACGGATAGCAATTCATAACTGTTCGTTAGGATATATAAAATTCATACAAGCACTGAGAAAGCTTCATGTTCATGGTTAGTCCACAGAATGGTTTGAATTGAACCTGTCCATATTTACTTCAGTAGTAGCAAAAACAAACTTTTGCTCGCCATACTTCTGCGTGTGGCTGTAATTTGTCTATAAAACCATGGAAACATCAGGATGTGAAATTACAAGATATGATGGCACTACCATATCATATGCCTTGCCAGGATCCAAGAAAACCCCACTGTCCCACAGTGCCCCGCGTCTCAATGTGCCCCCGTTCCCCCTACAGATGATTTCATATTTAGCAAAATTTTTCATCCGACATCAGAAAATCCTGCCAGGTGATTGGCCAAGCTGCACATAGCATGTCACTTTTTTTCAGTTTGCTTCAAGCAAGTGATGTTGGCTGGAAAAATGATGTCATAATTTCAACCAACAAAGGCCAACTTGGTATTGTGGCAGTTGTTCACACATTTCAAACCGCAATCCACATGAACTCTTACATTTCCTCATGAACTGTTGTATTTCACACTCCTGTGTTACATTTGATTGCTTCAGTTGATATAAAATCAGTCTCAAGCCAACTCTGAATGGCTTCAAATCTCTGAAAGCTAAATTATCATGCCTTGACCAAAAGCATTGTCTGTGATAAAAGTAAAGGACTATTCAGAATTAAATTTTACGAGTGGGTCGAGGGGGTTGGTAGTTTCTATGGTTTTACTTGGGTGGGAACCGCCTTTTGCACATGCTTCTTATGACTTGGGGCAACGGGAATATTTCCCAACAGGGTACCAATATTCCCGAATGCTTCAAGGGGGGTACTTATTTTTCACAACATGCTTAATTGTCGAATGAAATTTTAACAAAAGAAAATTGTGGTACTATAAATATTTGTGAAACTAAAGCCGGGTATCACTTTTCACAGAAAGTTCAATCAAAACTCCCCAACCTCCCCCCCCCCAGTCATAAATTCTGAATTATCCCTTAGAATAGGGGGATGATCCAGTGATGGTGCCAACATTCATTAGAAAATCATAATAGGGATCAAACCAGGGTCCCAGTAATTTGTAGCCCATTGTCATGTTGTCTGGGCAGAGCCCTGATCTGAGAAAATGTTACATGTATGTTTGTTTGTTTTCTGTAAATAATAATCATTGTATTACACTTTGAGAATGTGTGTACTAAAAATGTGTGAAACACTAACAGAAACTCTCATTTGAAACAGCTAGAGTCAGTTCCATTGAGCAGATCAATGGATTAGAATGCCATGGTCACCCATGTAAAATGCTATGTCACTTTTCAGGAGGGAGTGGTGTCATACCTTCTCTCAACCAATGAAAATTGCAGGAAAAATGATGTATTTTCTTCCACAAATGTCTACAAATATGAAATCACCTGTAAAGAACTGTGTAAGAACTGTTCAGTGATCATACCAGTCAGAGTAATGTCAGTGCCATTTCTTTTGCTATAATGTTAATTTGGGTCCAATAGACTTATCTGTATTTATAATTTATGTTCCATAGTTTTGCACAATAAATGTTTAACTTTAATTGAAATCTTGGGTCTTGAATAGAATAAATAAGCGGGATTGATTTTGCATTTATTTCAAGCAGTCAATCAGTTGCAAGCTGCAGTACAGTAGCTGTATTAATGTTCAAGTCTCATGCATTTGACCAATTCGGCATATTCTGGAAATCAATACTTCCAATAATGAGAGACACATTAACACCACTGAGCTCTACTCGCATTTCCCACAAATACAAGAGTAGATGAGATTAATACTTTCCAATTGGCTCAAAAACTGGTCATGCAAACAAGATGTCGGATCTTCTCACAGCCAAGCCAAGCCAAGCATTGCGAGTCATTATATTTCCCTTATTTATTTCGTAGTTAGTCGTAGTTAGTAGTAAAGTATCTGCCCGAATGTGGTCGATATGATAATAAAGCATTGTCAGAACAGAAATATATACTGCAGTGCAGACATATCAACCAATTTTCTGAGATTTATAAGTTTACCTGAAAAAATTTGAACATTTGAACACCCATTTATACACATGAAACAATTTATTATACCTCCATTAGATGGGATATTTCTTGAGTAGGCTAGCACTATATCTCACTGAAGTAGTTTCCAGTAGCTGACCGCAATTTGTTTGAATTTAATCTTTGGATGTTTTTTAGACATGTGCACAACCTAACCAAGCCATCAAATTTATTATACCATTAGACGCCTCTGTCAACCAATCACAAGCCTGTTTTTCACTGCGATGAATACTAAATTCTTTGTTGTCCACTTATCGCCTCATCTTTCACTTTTCTAGGGTTTGGCTTTGTCTCATGTTATAAGCAGGTTGTTCACCATCGGATTGGGAATTTGTTTATCACACCTCGGGCTAAAGCCCTTGGGTGATAATCACATACTCCCTCTCCATGTGGTGAATAACCTATACTTGTCAATTTCAACTTTCAAGAAGAAAGTGAGGGATTATTAGCTATCGGAAAATGTTCACTGATTTACCCCACTTGTTGAAGGAATTGAATTTGTGCATCATCATTGGCAGATATTGCTGTGCATTAAAATTGTGAAACTGGCTGAAGTGAAAAATGTGCATTTAAGTTAATGTATTTTTGTAGTTAGCATCTGAAATCTGTGTTGCAGTCTTCATATTATGAAGGTCTTCTTACTTAGACTACTAAGGAAACAAGGAGAATCACATTTGCCTATCCCCATGAGGGAAACCCTTGAATGACATCATCAATATTTGTGTTCTTTGGTTTCAGGAAACCTTGCTCATGTGAGAAATATTCACATGAGCTTCCAACAAATACTCATGTTTCCAAGAATTAGGTCAAGTAATTAATGACAGCACAAGCATTGATAAGGAAAAAATGACAAGCTGCAGAATTATAAGAGTATTTTTCTGAGGCTGACCCTGTTTTCATGAAATCCCAAGTGGGCCTCTCCAGTGCCTCTCAAGCTTGTCTGGGCATTTTTGTTGTGGCTGCCAAAACATTGGAAACATTATATACTTGTTTTCATGTCATTTAACTGTCAAAGAGAAAGTATATAGCCAAGTGTGGCAGTATGACTGATGGTCTGCACTGGTAACACCAGTGGACACCACAGAACAAGTTGTTTCCCGCCAAAATTTTGTTATAAGGAAACCCCCGCTTGGGGCCTCTTTGACTTGAGAAGAACAACATGGAGAGAGTGCTGTGTTTGCAGGCATCAGGACTTAAATGTCGTAGTTGTGGAACAATTTTACGCTTATATATCATGTCAGTGATGGAATGCAGGTGAGAGAAGCTCTAAGATGTCGGCTTGAGGGCCCTATATCAGGATATAGCCTAGTTTTCTTGCAATTTGACTTTTACTTTGGTGCCTCTGTCTTGCCATAGTCGCCAGGCCAAGCCTATGGTTTTAGGCCAAGCCAATTAGTTGAGTACTGACTGGTCTGCTCTCACTGCTCATTCCTGAGTGTCAGGCAATCACATGTAGTAATATATAGCACATAATCCCAAGTAGGCCCAACATGTTACTGAGAGATACTGAGGTTGCAAGCTTTTAAAAGTTAATTGGCAACTTGAGGGTTAACTGAGACTGAATAGTGTTGTTGATTGTAATTAGCTCAGACATTGAGACATGAACACTGTCACTGGTCCTGCATTGCAATTGAAGTCAATTGGGTGTCAAAAGAAACTCAACACTATACAGAATTGCAATTTAATAACATACAAATTTGCCCACTTCAAACAACTGCAAATTGCCATCTACAAAAAGTCCACCATGGCTGGTCTGGTATCTTCCAATCGACAGTCTCACTTTGTGATTTTAAACACACCTTTAGTACACTAAAAGATTCCTAACATATGTCCGCTATTAATTGGTTTATATAATGTGACAGATTTGTCACAATTATATCTATTAGTGGATTATTTGCAATTACCATGTGCGTTTGCGACCAAAACATCAACACTTCATGTTCTATTAATTGTTTATTTATAATTAATTAAAATAATCAACATCTTATACCTGATTAGTTACCTTCTTTATGTAAAATATAACATGTGCTCTTTCATGTGCTTTTGTTCCATGATAATTCATATAGAAACAAAAGAGTTACAGGTCATAATAGATCCAAAATTTAGAACATTTTACCTTCATTTCATGTGTGAAACAATCAATAATTTATTGCAAAATTGATTCTTAATTATTAATTTACCAGCTAAGCATTTTAAAATATTTGACTAATTAAAGCCAAAGATATGTGCTTTCATAAGCTTTTTATTCCATGAGAATGTATTAAGAATCTAAGAAGTTAAATCATTTTGAAATGCAACCTCTGTGGAAATGGTCACACCTTTTTAGGAGCTTCAATGGCTAATCAATGCTTTACAATCGGACAAATTTTGCTAATATTCGCCACATAAAATTTGGTATATCTTCCTTAATATTTGGTGTAGAACCAAAATTAAAACACCATTGTAAAGAGAATTACAAGGACCTCCTTTGTGCCTCATTGATAGTGCAAAAAAAAAATTCAAATTTTTGTCACATACCTACTAATTTCCGTCTGTGGTCCATTGGAATTGAACTTCAATCTTCCAAAAAACAGCTATTTAGACAGTATGTGCATCTATGAGGGAAGTAATGCACTCAATAATTCAAATTACACCCACACAAGTTTCTTAGATTGAAAATATAGGCAATCATATAAGAAATCAGCAAATGAGTTATTTCATTTTGCCTCTAAAATAAGGACATAGATGTACAAATGTGAAACTGTCAGAACTTGGGTTTCATTCATCTTCTCAGTGCTTAATAGTTTCCGGCTACTTTTCCAGACATCACAAAAAAACTTCCAAGGGTCATTCAAAAACAAGTTTTGGGGCTCCTTTATGAGGCTCTGGATGGGGTTTTGGGGGGACAGGGAATTCAAAAGTAAGATGCCAAGGGACAGGGAATTCAAAAGTAAAATAGCCAAGGGACCTTGGGGTACACAAAACTCTTTCCAGAGCCGAGGGACAGGGGATTCAAAATTAAATTAGAAAAATGGCAAAGGGACGGGGTATTCAAAGTAAAACGGCCAAGGGACGGGGGGGGGACGCAAAACCCCATACAGAGCCTCTTTTATGAATTACTCCTTACTGTACCTAGTTCATAGGACAAAATAAACATGTTATTGGCTCCATGGCACATATATCATAATGTGTAAAAGATATCAAAATAGTCTCATATGATTTGAGGATATCATAAAGAAAATCAATTACATAATTCAGGACATACTATATAGTTACCCTTGCCAAGCAATATTGGTTTTCATACAACAAAGATTTGTTCCAATTTACATATTTTCAAAATTTGCATTTAATTTTCAGTCAGCAGAACCTACAAATCAGGGCTTTGGAGTCGGAGCCAGGAGCCGGAGTTGTGGAGTCGGAGGTTTGTGAAATGGAGTTTGAGTAGGGAGTCGAAATCTGATTATGAGATGGAGTGGGAGTCGAAAATTTATTGGTTACTCCTGACGCTTAAAAATATTTAATACAATTTACAAAATATATAGTTACAGCAATACGAAATATAGACAAATATATAAATTTTACACAACTATTCATATAAAAAATCTATTAAAACTTTGTAGAAATACTTTTTCTCCCGATGTTAACCATGTTATATTTGTGTGCAATAATGCCGATAAGTGGCATTGGTTTCTTAATTCAGGAGACCTTTGAAGTTGCTTTTCAGAAAGCCAAAGGAGTCAGGAGTTGGAGTCAGTTCACTTACTACCCGAACCTGAAGCCCTGGTACAAACTGAACACAAGACGATAAGGTGTGGACCCAACATTTGAGGAAGTAAGTGAAGTTCACTCCGCTACAGTGCATTCTTGTGGTTTCAGATATTTATATATCTTTTTTGTTTATCGAAATTTTCTTTATATTTATATATTATTACATGCGTTGTTTTATAATTGAGAGGTTTCTCCCTGCCTACCTATACCATGTATATTTCTCCGAGGCTCTCAAAAGATATATCTTGTTGATATTATGTGTGTCCAGCTCATGGAGAAACTGAACAAATATGCCTCAAGGAATCTTACCCTATCATGTCATCTCCGAAGTGTTTTGTTCTTGAATCAATTTTTCTTTCTGCTTCTAGTGTTCTCATTTCCATATATTGTTTCTAAACCCATGTAATTATGACTTTATAAGTGAAAATATAAAAATAAACTACATTTGCAGTGTGAATTTTATTGAAAAAATTAAAAAAATTTTGTGTGTATTATTGATTTTAGTCCGCTTCGATGGTTTGACAACCGATGACCATTTTATTTGTCCCAAATCAGTGTTTCACAACAAAAGTTTATCATTCATGACCGGATGAACATTAGCATGTGAATCTCATTGAAAGGGTTTCCAAATATAAGTTTCCCTACACTTTAGCTTCTAATCCATCGTTTGATAAGCAAAATCATCGTCACTTATGGTCCGAAATTGTCAAACAATCATATTTGGCATGTGAATTTCATTGAAAGGGTATCCAAATATAATTTTCCCTACCCTTTAGCTTCTAATCCATCATTTAACAAGCAAAATCATCACCGCTTATGGTCCGAAAATGTCAAACAATCATATTTGGCATGTGAATTTCATTGAAAGGGTATCCAAATATAATTTTCCCTACACTTTAGCTTCTAATCCATCGTATGATAAGCAAAATTATCACTGCTTATGGTCCGAAAATGTCAAACAATCATATTTGGCATGTGAATTTCATTGAAAGGGTATCCAAATATAATTTTCCCTACACCTCAGCTTCTAATCCATCGTTTGATAAGCAAAATGATCACCTTTTATTGTCCGAAATTGTCAAACAATCATATTTGGCATGTGAATTTCATTGAAATTGTATCCAAATATAATTTTCCTACACTTTAGCTTCTAATCCATCGTTTGACAAGCAAAATCATCACCACTTATGGTCCGAAATTGTCAATTATATTTGGCATGTGAATTTCATTGAAAGCGCTAGTGAGCAGTTTACTGGAATTAGCGCTATATAAATGCCTATTATTATTATTTAGTATCCAAATATAATTTCCCTACACTTTAGCTTCTAGTCCATCGTTTGACAAGCAAAATCATCACCGCTTATGGTCCGAAATTGTCAATCATATTTGGCATGTGAATTTCATTGAAAGGGTATCCAAATATAATTTCCCTACACTTTAGCTTCTAGTCCATCATTTGACAAGCAAAATCATCAGCACTTATGGTCCGAAATTGTCAAACAATCATATTTGGCTAGTGAATTTATTTAATATTTCCGACACGTTTGATTCTAATCCATCATTTGACAAGCGAAATCTTCACAAGTTATGCTCCGAAATTGTCAAAGAATCATATTTGGCATGTGAACTTCATTGAAAGGGTATCCAAATATAATTTTTCTGCACTTTTGCTTCTAATCCATCATTTGACAAGCAAAATCTCCACAACTTATGATCCGAAAATATCAATAAGCAATGTTTGGCATGTGAATTTCATTGAAAGGGTTTCCAAATAAAATTTTTCCTTCACTTTTGTTTCTAAACCATCATTTGACAAGCAAAATCTTCACTCATGATGATGAACAATCTGTTCTCTATTGCTTCAAAATAGTTAAATTGTACATTTTGATATTGGTTAGTTTTTAATAAATAAACAAATATGGTCCAAAAATGTCAAACAACAATATTTTGCATTTGGATTTCATTGATAGGCTTTCCAAACACAATTTCTCTTACACTTTTGCTTCAAATCCATTATTTGACAACCAAGTTTTTTAGCCCTTATGGCAGGAAAATTTCAAAACAATATTTGGCATGTGAGTTTTATTGAGATGTTTCTACGATATTTAATTCACATCTTTGATCTTTTCTCAGTTGATCATTTCTCAAATCATATAAAACAACCTTCATTTCAAAATCTCATGTTGTCTGTCCATTCCACTTCTTTAGGAGTTGCAAAGTGTTTTAATCTGTACTACAGGTTATCTTTTCATTGTGTTGAATTTCCTATGGTCTTTGATAATTTTTTTCTGCCAATGAATTGACATCCATTGTTGGCCATCTCCTGTCAACTCTTCATTTCATGAAATGAAAATGTCAATCACAAAATTTGCCATATGAATCTCATTTACAGAATGTGTTCTGCATATTCACTTCTTATCTGCATTCACCACTTATGAGGTTTTGAAAATATGCCTTTTGCTGCATCTCTGCTTCTCAATCCACCCATTCACAAAGCTGCATATTCACTGGTTAATGACCCAAAAATATCCAACAACAATATTTCCTTATGCCTTTCATTGAATTTGACAAACATAGTTTACACTGCTTTGTGAACTGCAGATGTCAGCCTCCACATTAATTATATATATATAATTATATGCATTTCATGGAAAGGTTTTGTATAATAGTTCTTCATCAATGCAAAATATCCCTATGCCGCATAACAAAGCTGACTACAATTCTTTTTTTTTTAAAGAATTTCTTGTTAACTTGATAACAGTTACTGCTGAAAGTGAAACTTAATTTTGTATATATCACTCATTTGCTGAGCTGTCTTTTTCATAATCCAGTTTGAGACTATGATAGGTGGATTTTCATGTAGTCCAAATACATTGACTGACTCAGAAAACATTTCACCACCTTAGATCGCAATTGAAAAGTTGGTCAAACTTTCAGCATTGATGTCCTTTTTAAAGATATCCGCTGTGCATTTAAAGATAGGACATTAAATTTCTGTTACTTCAGAGTGACAATGTTTTTCTCAAACATGTTAAACTACAATAGCTGATGAGAAGGGTTGGGTAAGATAGAAGGATCAGATAGACAGACTGACAGCGTGAATAGATAGATAGATAGATAAATAGATAGATAGACGGATAGATAAGATAAGATAATAAGATGAGAAGTACTTTATTTAGTCACAATTTGAAATTTGTTGTAGCTTAATGTAATACACAGAAAGTCAAGTGAACACAATGATTATAATAAGTTGTGTAAAAATAGAACATTTATGTACACTGGTACTAATTACATTGTTTTACCCTTCGTGAGATGATAATTATACAGCTTTAAACTCGATGGTACAAATGTATTGCCATATCTATTTGTTCTTTGCTTTGGCACCATTAGACGTTTTCCTGATCTCAAAAATACATATTGATCATACAATGGGTGCTCTGAATCTTTAAGAAGTTTTACAACCTTTTTAATACAATAGTCATTAAACAAATCAATCACTTGATAGATAGATAGATAGATAGATAGATAGATAGATAGATAGATAGATAGATAGATAGATAGATATGTAGAACATGAGTCTGTTTTGGAGCACTTGTCTACTTTTGTTGTATTCAATTTGTTCTTACGTATTTTCTATTTGCAAGTTTTGTTCTAGTCATCTGCGTCATTCAAATCACTGGTTGCTTGCAAAAAGTGCTCAGCAATTGATATGTCCTCATTCAATGCTGCCTAATAAATGGCAGTTACCTTAGTCATCATTCACAGTTACCCTCGTCATTCAATTATTGGAAAAGCAGTTACCCTTGTCCTCTTTTAACATGGGATCCAATGGGATGGCCTAGATTTTTCGATTTATTTTGACAAATTGAGACGAGGGTAACTCAGTTACCCTCGTCCAGTTTTGCCACAGTGTCAGTGATCCGCTGACTTGGAGGGCTGCCAATAGTGTGAAGGACTGTTTTCACACCAATCAGTGAGCCTGTTACAGTTAAATATTAGTCATTGCATAACAGTGTTGCTTCCAAGGGATGATGAACTGTTATCTCATGAAATTTCAATTGCTGTGGGGATTAAGGGGATCACTGACCACTCAAAAGCAAAGGCAGCGTTAAACAAGCCAACAATCTGACAGCCAAATACTTGTGAAGAACCACTTAACAAAACATCTAAGGGAGCCACCACATAATCTCAAGGGGGGGGGGGTGGGTTTTTTTTAAATAAATAATTTCTTGCTCAGTTTTGGTGAAATAAATAAATTCTTATTGGGCAGTCTTGAAATAAATAATTTCTTGTGGGTATTTATTTTACTGTCTGTCACTTATGCCTAGTTCTCATGGAGACGTAACAGAGGGTTTAAGCGACGGCGTTTCTTATATTTCCAGGAAAGGGCAAAGATTTGAGCATGTTCGCCGTCAATTTTGGCTTTACGGCGCGACAGGAACAGCATGCGCCGTTTTAAGAGGTCTTTCTACGCAATTCCTAGAAATTTGACGATGCAGGAAAAAAAGATTCAACCGGTTGAATCTTTGCGAGGAAAGAAGTGGTGAAGCAAGAAGAAGCGTAAAAAGAAATCAGTGCGCGCCGCAGGTTTTTAAAGTTGCGACGCACAAAGAAGAGCTTCGACGCAGAAACAGCAGTGTAGCAGAAAGCTCTTGCTTCATGTCACATGTTTCAGACACGCGTCGCGGGAAGTCACATGTGCGACGCACGTGTGAGGGTGCGCGCCGCGTCTTATGGACCCCCAATGCAGCAGACAGAGTGGCGCCTGAGTGCATGCGTTGTTCTATTTTTAGCATCAACCCTTTGTCTGCGTGTCACCCTCTTTCTGCGCAGCGGCTGGGGCAGCAGCAGCGAAGAAGGGGGGCGAAGGAGGGGAAAAGAGGCGGTCCGCACCCTGCATATATATAGAGGGGGCCAGTTTAGAGCACCATACCCACTCAGACCTTCGACCAGAACACACCTAGAATCCACGACACTCAACTGCTACATTTGCTGCTACATTTGTTGCTACAATTGTTAGTACTTTTGCTGCTACAACATGGGACCAAAGAGGAAAAAGGGGACCGTCGTCACCAGGGCACCAACCAAGCTCAGCACGAGGTCTACACTTCAAATAAGGGGACCGTCGCCAAGTCTGCTGACAAGCCTGCTTTCACAATAAAGTCTACACTTCACACTCCTGGAAGCACTCCTGCTGCAACTCCAGCTGCAACTCCTGTCCATGAGCCTTCAGATGCTGCAGTGACTGCGTTCTTCACAACAGCCATGGCAGACATCTCTCTACCTGGGCTCTACACCTCCAGTACAGCTGCCAGCCAGACGAAGACTACCACTTCAACCAGCAAAGCCACTGTCGTCAGCGAGACCATCTTCGAGGGCCAGCCAGAAGACAGCACAGACGAAGATTCATCAGTTGAATTATTTGAAGATGAAGGAGACAAGCCTGCTGACAAGCCTTCCAAGTCTGCTGACAAGCCTGCTGCCAAGTCTGCTGACAAGCCTGCTGACAAGCCTGCTCCCAAGTCTGCTGACAAGCCTGCTCCCAAGCCTGCTCCCAAGCCTGCTGACAAGCCTGCCACCAAGTCTGCTCCCAAGGGTCTTCCAGAGCCTACTGCCAAGTCTACTCCAAAGAAGACTCCAAAGAAGACTCAGAAGACTCCGAAGAAGACTCCGAAGAAGACACAACAGAGCCAGCCTGTTGTTGCTCTTGAAGATGTCATGCATGACGACACCTTCGAGGAGGAAGACCACCATTCCTCTGCTGATGAGGCCCCTGCAGCTGCTGAAGCCAAGTCCAAGGGCAAGAAGGGCAAAGGGAAGGCCCCCAAGAAAAACATCAAAGACAACATGGGCATCACATCTGACCAAGAAGACGACCTCATCAACTGGTTCAGAGAGCATCCTGTGCTGTACATGAAGGGCTCCAGAGGATACAAGGGCAACGAGAAGCTGCTGCTGGACACCGAAAAAGCCAAGGAGCTGGGACCCAAGTACACCTCCCAGGACATCTTCAACTGGAGGAAGACAGTCCGCACCCACTACTCCAGACTCGTCAGGCCTGAAGCTCCAGGATCCGGCAGGAAGGAGACGCTCACAGACAGGGACCAGTACATCCTAGCCAACTGTCGGTTCCTGAAGGACTCCATCGTCCACAAGCCAGGCAAGGAGCTGTCCGCCATCTCTCAACTGTCTGCCAACCGACCAGCCTCAGACTCCGGGGACAGCTACAACCCTGAGGATTCCCTGCCAGCTTCCTATGACCTGCAGGACCTGCCACCTGAACAGCCATCACAGGACAGACCTGACAGCCAGCAGTCCCAAGTCTTCCCTGGAGCGCCAAAGCCTGGAGCCGTGTCCAAGGGAACCAAGAGAAAGGCCCCAACAGATGAATCCATGCACTCCGCCATGAATGTCATCGCAGGCAGCATGCACGCTATGTCCTCCTCCAAGAAGATCCTGAAAGGCTCTGGCTGCAAGATGTGCCCCGACCACCAGGAGTTGAAAGACGATGAGGAGTACTGGAGGATTAAGTGTCACGACCTCTACCACGTCGGATTTCGCGCCAGCCCTGAAATCAGAAAGCGAATGGTGAGGGCCATTGCAGAGGCCGCCTTCTACTGGGACAAGGAGAGGGAGATGGATGAGGCCAGCCGCCAGTCAAGACCTCAGGAGGAAACCTTCCAGCCTCCTCATCCTCCTCAGCGCCTGCAGATGCCACCTCCTCCTCCTCCTCCTTCTGCGACGTATGTGCCATCTCAGCACCACCAGCACCACCAGCAGCACCTCCAGCAGCACCACCACGCTTCCAGCAGCCATCACTTCCACCACCACCAGCCCAGGGAAGGAGGATCCAGGCAGACTCCCAGCTACACCGTGATGCAGCCCAGCCCATCCTCCCTGACACTGATGATGGATGCTCAGGAGAGCCCCGAGAAGTACGGCTACCCTGGACCCAGCTATGGTCAACCGAGCGCCCAGCAGCCACACCAGCCTTCCCCTTCGCCCAGTTGGACTGAGAGTCTCCTTTCTCCACACAAGTAGAAGAGAAGATGTGCAGCAAAGACAACCAAAAAACCTTGGCCCTTTTAAGGGCCACCAAATCCTCCCAAAAGGGCAGGCCACGTACACATCCTATGTTGACAAAAAAAAAAGAGCTTGTGTTGACCGAAAAGAGCCAAAAAAGAGCAAAAAAAACGTTGACAATCCCCCCAAAAAAAAGTCCGGTCCTGGCCTTAATTAAAAGTAATCACCTTCATAAAAGCAAGGTGCTAGTTCCCCCTTTCTTTGCCCAAAAACATACCAAGTGCTGCACTAGTACAAGTGCTGCATTCTTTGGTATAAACATATTTTTATTGCACTAGTACAAGTGCTTTGGTTTTAAAACTTGTGTTGGTTGCACTAGTACAAGTGCATCACTTTGTAATTTCACTTGTCTAGGGCAAGTGGCAGATAGATAGCTAGATAGATAGCTAGATAGATAGATAGATAGATAGCTCGATAGATAGATAGATAGATAGATAGCTTGATAGATGGAACACAATGCTCGTTACATATATATTATCTGACCATCTATTTTGTCGAAATATATCTTTGACTGAGTTAATAAAGATGGCTCTGCAGACGGGGTGTAACTAACTCAATATTTGTTAGATTCATTCTAATTGTGATCAATACTTGAGGCTATTGGAAGTTTAGTGGCTTGATATTTATGTCGCTTGTATTCATAATCACTCCATAGTCGCCTCAAAGACACTCAACAGATTGATACTTCAGCAGTTATGTGTAATCATTGGCGACTAACAATATGTTTTTGCCAGTCCCATGCACTTGAGTGGATTTCACTGAGCACTGTGAAACTGCTAAGTGAAGTCGACTGACCTGGTAGTCTAATGAGAGATTTTTTTCCTCAGTGATTTCAACTGTAATCTCCAGAATTACTTTAGTCGCCAAAAATAGTTTTTGGCAGTTTTAAAGCTTTTATTTCTGTTTCACACTGTTATACATGGATTAATTTTGCATTGAGAAAGCCTGGTTCCAATGCAACACAATTTATAACAATGAGAAACAAAGAGGGTCATGCGTCATGAACTGGTCCATTTTGCGTCGCAGGTCAAAAATGTCTATTTTTTCTATTTTCTGATATATCATCACGGAAGCATAGCACTATACAGTGTTTCAAACAGAACTTAATTATCTTGTATACTTATCGAGATATGGTCACTTTTGTGCCTCCCCCACTCATTGAAATGTGTAGACTTAAGGGAAGGTTTTTAAGGCTTTTCTCAAAATTGACGTTTTTTAGTAAAACGTCTGTAACTTTTCTACTACTTAACCAATTGTAATGGGGTTTGTTGCAAAATTATTCTGACTAGTTCCTCTAATGATATATGTTGACACTTTTTAAATAAATCCCATTGAACGATATGAAATCTTGACAGCAAAAACTGACATTTTTTCTTTTAAAATTCCTTTAAAATCCCAGCTTCTACTTGTGTTTCCAAGTGAAATTCACCACAGAATTAAGAAAAATTATATCCCTTTAACTAGGCATGTTCTGGACATTTGTTGTCATTTTATGAGCCAGCCCAACAAAATTACAACACAGGAAGATTTCTGGTCCATGGATCAAAGTGATTGGGAATTAGCATAAGAATGATGAATAGATAGAAGGATATATCGATAGATAAGGTAAGCCTGTATGACCTGTTCTAGCAACTCGCTAGGTTACATTGATGAAATGAGAGAGAGGGCAGAAGTCCTCAACATGCTGCATGTTTACCCCATGTAAGGGATCTTTTCCTTGCCCAGCACAGGCTCTAATACAAGGATAACCCAATTTAGCAGCTAATTTGAATGACATCAAGCTTGGTTTTTGCTTTTTAAAGGTACATTGAAAATATTTGCGATCACAAACTACATCATTTTGCAATATGCTTCTGAAGATTACTGCTAAGGTTGAGAATGACATCTGCTTGGCTTTTCCTGAGAAGCACTCAAAAACCCCAAGTAAGACATCTAAAGCATAGCACATGAACTAAAATAACTATCTGAAAAAATAAACCATGATTGGGAGAGTGCAGAGGGGCTGATTTCTTCTTTTCACAATATTGCTACACCGACTCTGCTACACCGACTCCGATCCACCCCTGATTCTGACTGACATGCCTCAACGTTCTGGGCAATAGCGCTTTATTGGTTTAAGTGATTTTCAAAAGGATAACAGTTCTGTAAACTAGAGAATATTTCCTTTCTTCTGATGTCAAATATGTTGAAAAAACTTAGATAGAAGTGGTAGAAAAGTTCTATTGAATATTTTGTTTTGAAATTTAGTGCGACAAATCCACCATTTTAGCAGACCAGTTCATGACGCATGACCAGAGGAGAGGGGGAGGCTTCTTATGGGCGACTGAGATTGAGACTGAGATTAAGCAATTGACTGTTGGTCGACTATGGTGTGGTTATACAAGTGATTATACAAGTTTCAGTCACCTGGGAGTCTCAGAGGCGACTGTGGAGTGATTATGAATGTAAGAAATAATCACAGCAATAGTAGACATATACAGATATATAGGTAGATATATAGGTAGATAGATAGATAGATAGATAAATAGATAGATAAATAGATAGATAGATAGATAGATAGATAGATAGATAGATAGATAGATAGATAGATAGATAGATAGATATCGTATACCTGTTGATGGCTTGATGCCCATTTCTAATACTTTAGTCGGTCCCTTGTGCCAGTGTCTATACTGAAGAAGTAAAATGATTTTAACTTTGTTACATTCATAATCACTCCATGGTCGCCTCTGAGACACCGAAGAGATTGACACTTAAGTGTAATCACTTGTCGACTAAAGTTCAGTCACTTGCTTAATCTCAGTCTCAATCTCACAGTCTTCTACAGGAGTTCGTTGATTCTCCTCTGCACTACTGTAGCATTGCATTTTACCATTGACTTGTATACTGCTGCTGTGGGATGTGCAAACTATTTATTGGGGTTACGTAAGGGGCCGACCAGACGATAGTTGGAGGGGGGCTATGGACTTTACCCCCGGGACGAACTTTTTTTTTCGTTCGCGGCGCGTCGATGAACAATTTATTTCATATGCGCAACCGCGACAAACTTTTTAATCGCAATTTTAACATTACGGTACCCTAGCTAAATATGGAAACAAAGTTGTTTTTTTTTCCCATGTGCTGAACAAACTTTTCTTTTCAGTGTCAAGTGGGAAACAATCTTTTTTTTTTACCAAATATCCATAGCCCCCCCCCCCCCAAAGATCATCTGGTCGGCCCCTAAAATTAAGTGCAATGAACCAGTGGAAAAACCTGTGTTCTTGGCTCTCCAAATGAACAGAACTTCATTCATAATCGCCAACAGAGGCATTGAGATGTAACTCCACCCCCCCCCCCCTTGTGTTTCTCATTGTTTCACAATGTTGTTGCTTTTGAACCAGGTATTATCAATACAAAATTTATCCATGTTTAACTGTGTGAAACAGAACTACCAGCTTAAAAACTGTCATCAACTACTTTTGGCGACTAAAGTCATTTTGCAGATTATGGAGATTTACAACTGTTAATGCCTTAGGAAAAAAAGCTCTATTTAGGAATGAACATTTTGGGATTTGCGTGCTTGAAATAATACTTTTGTCACTATTTTGAAATAAATAATTTCCCCCTAAATGCCCTATTTTTCCATGAAAGTATCAACTCTTGAATACATACATGTAGGCATGCAGAGTATAAATTGTGAACAATTTAGATTTCTTGCTATGCGCCTCCGAAACTGAAACCTCCCTGTTTTGCCAAGAATCCCAAAGTAACCAGCTCTTCTTCTTCTTCTCTTTTGGTTCCCGCCTGTACAAAGGTGAAACTCTTCGAGTAATTATAAAGTCTCTATTTTTAGCTACTCTATTGCAAAAAAAGCTACAACCATGGTCTGCCCTACAAATATAGTCCGGATCCTCCAATCGAACCATATCTCCTTCATCTGTCCTGTACTTTTCTCCATTCAGCAGCGCTGAGCATATATCACTTGCATGTGATCCCAAAATTTTTTTCGAAGGTTGACAGAGCTAAATTGTTAAAAATCAGGAAAAAAGCTATGCTTTTTAATTGTTCGTGCATTTACCTATGTTCAGCTACAAGTAGACCATTTAGCTATGTACATGGATTCTCTCAGCCATTAGCAATCACTCATTTTAGGCACGTATCAATCTAAAAGCAAGTTATCCTTTTTGACTTTGACTGAAAAAGATTACTTACTGAATAACTTTCATTCCTTGAAGAGCATCTTCCTTCCTTGCTCCCTTTTTCTGGAAATATTGCTCGTCAATTTCCTTGACTTTTTCTTTTAAACTCTTCCATTCTGGCTTTTTGATTTTCTCATTCTTCTCTAAATTCTGTTGATCGGAAGCATCTGTTGGTTGAAAGTGTGAAATTGAATCCTGCCACAGGAGAAGCCATGTGTAAGGAGTCACTTGATCTTTATCTTTGTAATTGACGTTCTTCTCAGTTGTCATTTGAGACAAGAGGTCCCAAACAATGTCAGTTCCTGCAACTAACTTTGGCTTTCTTTTCCACAAATTATCACTCAAAAGTTTTTTCATGAGATTGTGAAGTGGAGTATTTCCTCCCTGATCCACATTATCACAGACAGCTGGATTTGTCTCAATCATTTTCAGGCAGATTTTTACAACAAGCTCCAATATGGCTGCAGCATGACTGGAATCACCTTCAAAAATTTGACTTGGAACTCCCTTGATGACATCATTCAAGAACTCAGTATTGGAGACTCCACATTTGCTGAAAGTTGCTTCAAGAAAGGCCGAAAGTGAGGGCAGCAATGCTGAATGTGTGTCAACATATCCAAGACAATGAAGAAAAACACTCTTCCCTTGAAACAGATGAAATGGATTGGCTCCTTCTTGGACAAGAAGTGTTGTCAAATCAAACAAACACTTTTTTTTCCTCTCCCCTGTAAGATGCCTTATGCTGGCAACCGTCTCCATTAAACTGCAAGAAATAATAAACAATGGAGCAAACAACTGATGGGGATAAAACAAACTTAGCATGGCACAGTAATACATCTTTAGAGTAATTAACTTGTCATTTTAGAATTTACGTCCTGAACCCTCCATCTAACGTTTTCCGAATTCACCCAATTAGCCAAATCTCAGTGCAACTGTCAAACCAATTATTTTCATAAAAATAATCTCCTGGTAAAGCTACTTGTGCAAATAAAGGTCTGGCATTGGCAATCTAAAAGCTGATGAAGATGTTCATGTATTGATCATAACTTGTATTTATTCATACTTACAATTGGTAAGTGTTTCATTATTAATATTGGCTGTTGATCAAAAAGATTTTTTACTTTAGATTGCCTCAATTATTGATTATTAAATTTTCCTCATAGTGAAAAACCGTTTTCCTGTTCACCTTATCATCTTTTTTTTTTTTGGAAAATGCTCCTCACCACCTCATGGCATTAGATCATCATCAAGTCTAAACGTTTTTAAAAGTAAATTATTACAACACATACTGTCCAAGAGATCTTCACAATTTTTATTAAATTTTAAAATATTTAATATCTCTATGGTTTTTACCCCATGTTACGCATTTTACTCTTTTATACTTGCTTTTATATATATACCTACATGTATTTATAATATGTTCTAGTCTTTGTATTATATATGTTGTTATTTGTCAGGGCCTTGTTGAAAAACAGTATATTGTGCTGAATCAAGTTACCCTGCCTAAATAAAAGCATTTTGACTTTGACTTTGATGGCAGCAGCGAGCAGCACATTTTTGGGCTGTGTTTTTAGCAAAAATTTTAATATTTGATCTTATACTGTCACATGAAGGATATTAGTCAACATTATGTATTACAGCGAAACACTTTGATATAGAATCAAAGTGGACTGTTTCACTGTGAAAATGGCACTTCGTGTGTCATCATGCTGATGATTTGTCATGATCAAACCCAATACTTTCAATGTTAATTTGACTGAAGGAGACTTATCCCACTTGTTGGTGACAGCCAAACAAAAGGATTATGCATCTGATTTTCACTCTGAAATTTGTTATGAGAAGTCAAATGGCTTACTCTTGATCATGACTAATCAAACAGCCTCTATGTTTCCCATGTTGAAAGTAGAGAAGATGACACTTCATCGGCTATCATGAGTCACAAAGTGCCATTTTCACAGTGCCACAGTCCACTTTAATTCTGTATCAAAGTGTTCCGCAGTGATATCATGCAACTGGATATCATCTTGTTGTGTGACTATTTGCGGATTTATTTTCGTATTTTGGATCATTGTATTTTGTGTGCATTAGAGTGTGACCCAGTGGAACAGACGTCAACTGATAAAGTGCTGCTTTACACTTTTAAAGCTTTACATGGTCTGGCGCCCGATGCAGTATAGATGTGACTTAATTGAGGAGTACCAGCCAATAAGGTCCCTTCAGTCAGCAAACCAGTCCCTCCCCTAAGTAGAGTCAAGGAGGGTAAATCCGTCCACTCTTGGCTGAAACTGTATTTCTTGCGTCCAGAAGGTAGCTAAATCCGATCACAGGGCATAATGCCTCAGTAACCACTCCCAAGTGGGCTGTCACTGGGGCCAGCATTGGCTTTGAGCCCAAGATGGGGTCATGACAGGCCCCATGAAGGAAATATATATTGCCCCCCCAAGCTGAGGCCGAAGTTGGTCCCAGTTCAAGCTTCCATGGGCAACGAATTGGCTGCACATGGACCTCAGATATAGTGCCACTGATAGGGCAAAGCTTGGCCTGAAGTGGGTCCCAGTGCTTCCATGGGCACAGAATGGGCTGCAAACGGGCCTTAGATACAGTGGTGTCCCTATGGGGTGGCACAGGGGGGGCACGTACCCCCCCCCCCATATTGGACCTGTGCCTCCCAGGTGCCCCCCCATATGAACTTTTCAACCTTTTGCATTCACCCCCCCCCATATGTATCAAAACATTTTTTACTTGCCATATCCCCATAACATACTCACCCATACCACCCAAATTTCTCATTTCAAACACAGCTCTTTTTAGCCCCCTCCCCACTATCAAGATCAGCCTCTGCCTGCCTTCATAGTCCACTTTTGTCCAAGGTCTTCAAGAGCCCTGCCACTGTGGGTATTCCAGAGATTTTGGTGTCAATATCATGTCTCTATCTGCTTTAGTTCTCAAGATAGAGGGTATTTTTGCGTTTTTTCTTATGGTCTAAAACGTAATTTCTAAAATGGTCCAGGGGCCTGGGTTTTTTCATCAAATTTGCAAAATTTTGGTATTAGGTGGTTTCTAAGACCTAAAGGCCTCATATTAGAATGATGGAGCAGGACTTTTCAAAAAAAGTTGAAAAAAGGGCCAGCCCTAATATATATAAACCAATTGTTTTTAAATTGGGTTGTTTTAAATCGGATTGGGATAATGTGTTTTTATACATGTATGTATGTAAATATAACCGATGCGTCCTGGCAAAGACGGAAAGTGGATGTCATGGACAATGTGGTTCGTGCAAAGTTGAGAGTTTGCCCCGATGCCAAGAAAGTGCTGCTGAACTCTGATGACAGGGAAATCGTTGAGGACACTGATCATGAGTTCTGGGGCAGGGGCAAAACCAACAGCGGTGAAAACATGCTCGGGAAGCTTTGGGTGCTACAGCGAAGAAAGCTAAAGAACACCAGCAATCGAAAGCCAGCAGTCCAGCAATGGGCAACTCGGAGTCAGCAACCAAGATGCTACCGATGTGGCGAGCCCGGTCACTTGAGCATGAAATGTCGAAAGTCCGGAGCTGTTGACTGTTGGTCTTGTGGCAGGCATGGCCACAAGCGTAAACACTGCAGGCTTGGACGAGCCACAGTGAGCTACTAGGATCTCGGCCAGGATACACAGGCCGTAATTGATACGATTGACACTGACTTTTCAAACAATTTCTGTGTGAATGTTTTGGTCAACTGTGATGTTGTGTATGCAAATGGCATGGATGATTGTGATGGTGTTGGTGTATATGAGGATGAAGGTTTGAATGATGTAGATAATGTGGACATTGATTTTATGAATGTTTTTATGAACGATAGTGGAAATGACATGGACAATTTTAATGATGACTGTTTGAATGACATGCACAATTTTCATGGTGAATGTCTGAATGATATGGACAATTTTGATAGTGAATGTCTGAATGATATGGACAATTTTGATAATGAATGTGTGAATGATGTGGACAACTTTGACAATGAATGTGTGAATGATGTGGACAATTTTAATGATGACTGTTTGAATGACATGCACAATTTTCATGGTGAATGTCTGAATGATATGGACAATTTGATAATGAATGTTTGAATGATATGGACAATTTTGATAATGAATGTGTGAATGATGTGGACAATTTTGATAATGAATGTGTGAATGATGTGGACAATCTTGATGATGGTTGTGTAAATGATATAGACATCTCAGAGGATGATTGTATGAATGAAACGGACAATTTCAATGACCATTGTGTGGTTAGCATGGAATATTCTGATGATGATGAAAGTTTAAATGATATAGAAAATGTCTCTGACTGTGTGATAGGTGAAATTGTTATAAATGAGCCAGATATAAGTGTAATGGACACTGATACAACTGTCAATGATGATGGAAATGCGAGTGATATTGAGATTGAAGATGTGAATTTATCAAATAGTTATGTTAACTGTGATGAATGTGAAATTATCAAACTCAGAAAGTTATACCCACATAATATGATCATAGGACATCTCAATGTGAATAGTTTAAGCATGAAAAGTAATGAAGTGTCAAACCTGATTGTCAATGGCAGATTTGAAGTATTGGTACTAAGTGAAACGAAACTTGATAGTTCAAAGCGGGATGCTCTTTTTGAAATAGAAAACTACTCAATGTATAGACAGGACAAACATTCAAATAGTGGAGGGCTGATGGTCTATGTTTCGAAAAACATTCCCTCGACAATTGGTAGTGTTAAAGAATGCAATGATGAAATAGAATGTATATCGGTTGAACTGTGCTACAAAGAAACCAAAATATTGATACTGGGTATGTACAAGAATCCAAAGACTACTCCAAACAACTTTAAGCAATTTTTTGAGAAAACGTGTGAAGAAATCCTAGAAAAGCATGAACATGTAATCATTATTGGTGACCTAAATTTCAATATGCTTCAGAACAATCTGCTCTCTCAAACTTGCCCAACTTTCAATCTTACTAATTTGATAAATGAACCAACTTGCTTCAAATCTAACAATGCTACTTTGATAGATGTCATGCTTGTAACTAAACGTAGAAAATTTATAAAAGGATTCTCAATTGATACTGGAATAAGTGATTTCCATAACCTGATAGGTGGTGTTCTGAAAGTACATGCACCAATACCGCCAAGAAAAACAATATTTTTCAGAAAGCTAAATGAAATTGACTATGAAAAGGTAAACTATGAACTAAATGGCATGGATTTACAAAATGTAATAAATGAAATTGATGCAAATGAAGCATTTAATAAGTTACATCACCTGTTGAGAGAGACATTAGATAGACAAAAAAAAAAAAAACGTAAAATTATAAGAAGAAATGATTTTCATTGCATGAGTAAACGACTTAAAAAGGCGATTCTAAAAAGGAACCAGTTTCGGAATAAATTTTTCAAACTGAGGACTTCATATCATCTGGCACAATACCGTAAGCATAGAAACACAGTTACACTGATAAAACGTCAGGAAATAAAAACCTATTTTGAAGAAAAATGCAAAGGCAGTACAACAAACAAGGATTTTTGGAAGGCTATTAAACCAATTTTCTCTAAAACAAAAACTAAATCTGATAATATACCCCTTCGAGAAGATGGTAGAATTATAACAGATATTGACGAAGTATGTCATATCTTCAATAAGTTTTTTAGTGAAATTGGATCAGAGATTGGTACTCGGGAAAATAACCACAGACCTCTAGAAGAAATAATAAATGGCTACGAAAGCCACCCAAGTATAAATGTAATAAAGAGCAGAATGATTGAAATCAATTCTAATTTTGAATTCTCTGAAATAACGGAACGTGATGTTCACAAAGTCATATCAAAACTGTCATCCAAGAAGGCATCTGGGTATGATGAAATGCCCGTCAAATTTATTAAGATGACTAGTAAATCACTTGTAAAACCGATAACCCAATTAGCAAACAAATGCATACAACAGAGTAAGTTCCCAGATAGGATGAAAATGGCTAACATAACTCCGCTCTACAAGAAAAAGGATAAACTGAATAAAGATAACTATCGATCGGTTAACTTACTCATCGCGCTTTCAAAACTTCTAGAGAAATTGCTTGCTAATCAACTGTATAAACACATGGAATCTTTTTTCCATGAATACCTATCGGGTTTCAGAAAGGGTCATGGCTGTCATGACATACTCACACGCTTGACGGAAGACTGGCGCCAAGCGCTTGATAATGGGAACACTGTAGGAGTTGTGGCCATTGATTTGTCAAAAGCATTTGACTGCATGCCACATGGGCTACTAATTGCAAAACTACATGCATATGGCTGTAATATGAATGTTTGCAAATTTTTGAAGTCCTATCTAGTGGACAGAAAACAGAGAGTCAAAATAGGTGAAATTTCATCAGAATGGACCAGTAACACCAAAGGTGTCCCCCAAGGGTCTATTCTGGGGCCTCTGCTGTTTAACATTTTTATAAATGATTTTCTTTTCCATGAAATAAGCTCTAAAGTATATAACTATGCAGATGACAACACCCTTAGTTGTACTGGGAAGGACATAAATGAAATAAAAACTAAACTCCAAGCTGACTGTTCCTTGGCTATGAAATGGTTCGAGGACAACAGCATGAAAGCTAATGCTGATAAATTTCAATTAATGTTCATTAATCGCCGCCAATCATTTGTTGGAGAAATGCTTGAACTCCATAATTGTGAAATAAAAGCCTCCCCTGTAATTACTATTCTTGGGATAGAATTTGATGAGAAGCTTAAATTTGAAGGTTACATTGATGAAGTATGTAATAGAACGAGTAAACAAATAAATGCTCTCAAAAGAATGAAACATTACCTTGATAGAGATTGTAGAAAAGTAGTTTACAACAGCTATATACAAAGCAACTTTAACTACTGTCCAACTGTATGGATGTTCGCGTGTAAAACAAACATGGATAAGCTAGAAAAAACCAATAAAAGAGCGATGAGATTTGTCGTGAATGACAATGAAGCAGACTACCATAGAATATGTCAAGAGGAAAAATTATTAAACATACAAAGGGGATGCATAAAGACAGCGGCCATCCTAATGTACAAGGTTAAAGCTCAAAATACTCCTAAATACATTCAAGAACTTTTCAAACGCAGACACTCAGTTTATGATATCAGAGACAATGACCTGTTCAACATTCCAAATTTCAAAACTGTAGGATATGGAAAGAAATGTATCAGATACTATGGACCTAAATTATGGTCAGCTATTCCGAAAGAGATAAAAGATAAGCCATCTATTCAATGCTTCAAAGATGCTTTGACAATCTGGTTACGTAACTGTGATAATGTTTCAGGAATCGATTTTTTGTAATGATGTGTTAGGCAACATGTATATATTTTGTATGTTATATCGAATGTGTGCTACGTAAACCGATGTGTGCAATTTACTGGTGCTATATATATATGCATGATGGTGCCTTATAGAATCTTGCTATGACTGTATATAGGCTCAGGCCAAAGGTTTTTAGCTTAGATATATTTAGTTAGATCGTAGACTAGTGTGTATGTTTACTCTGTGTACTATATTAATTTTTGCTTATTCATATATTTTTTATTGTTTAATACTCGTCGTACAGAAGCCTCTGCTTTTATCCTTGTATACCTTGTGATTGATTTAATACGACGTTAAATAAAATTTTACCTACCTACCTACCTATAAATCTATACGGAAGTGTAGCACCAGGGCCCTGCCTTTTCTTTGTCCAAGTTCTTTGTCTTCATCAAATGCTGCTACTTTCAAACCTCTTATCATTGCTTCTTCTTCTCCTGACCTCTTTAGTCTTTTTCTTCCCTAATTCGTTCTCTAACATGCTGTATCACAAATTTCTCTCCATTCCCACCAGGGCGACACATGTAAGGGCTTTTAACCATTATCTGCACCATTGCAGTGGGTAATTTTTTATGAATAGAAATCTGACACTTTACTCACATTCTTCATTCCCTTTTTTCCATTTTAATGGGTATTTTCTAGTTATATATAAAGTTGCATGAGAAAAGACACAATAAAACAGATTGTCTGGTGCATTACATAAAAAATATTTCATATAAAGCAGAAGTCATCTGAACTAAAGAAATCTGCCAATGTTCTAAACACAATCCTTAAAGCAAGTAATGTCAGATTCAATCACTTTGTGAATTCAGTTTAAGTAACTGTCTTGGTATAAGAGGGAGATTCTGTTGATTATTTACCTTGTGCTCAGATCAGGTTCGAGGGGTAGGAGTACCTGCAAGGCAAAATTACGAGATTCAGATTTTGATAAGCATGGTCAGTCAATATCTTACTACTGTTATCTATTTAATCTAATTAATCATCTGGGCCCATCAGTTAACTGAGCCATCTTAATAAGCAATAATAACAACAGAAGCTGTGACAGGTTGTCTTCCATTTATTACTTGATGGGGCACTCCTGTTATAACTTGGAATTGGATCGAAATCCTGGTTATCTTAAAATTACACATTAAATGTCATACAGGCAGCATCATGAATGTCAGTTACGTGAAATGATAGTTGAAGCCAGAGTCCGCGAAAAGTGCTTTTGGTGCACAGGACATTTGGGCAGGTAGATTCTGAAGTTAAGTTTACCTGCCTGAATAAGATTTTGTCTGCCCGAAATTTCGATTGAAAAGCTCAAGATATATGAAGTGGATGTATCTTCAGAAATATTAAGTTACTTCCATAGAGTGTAGTGGAGAAACTAACTTAGTTAAAGATGGCCTTTGACACATGTATATATCTCTTTGTGTTTATAAAATTTACATAAGTTTATACAATTTTGTATCCAAAATGCCCCATGGCCTACTTACTCATTGCTGGAGCTTATCAAATCTTGAATTAACAATCCAAAAATTTTAATATTTTTGATAAAACTATATCAGTAGTGCATAGAATTCAGAAAACAAGTCAGGACCCTTCCTCTTTGCTGCAATGTTGCAGTCCTCAAATTTATCTAGTGCAAAACTCAGCCTAACTAGCTGGAAATAGCCATTGCTAATTGCAATAAGCTGAGGTTTTGACTCTCATTATGTTTAATTGCAATTCAGTTGACACCTCTGACTCCAATCTTTGTCATTGATGTTTGTTAATTGCACTGGAGATTTCAAAGGCCTGTGCTAATTGTATTGATTGCTGTGTCAGCTGATTGACTCTCCAACACAACCATCGGCCATTTGGGCAGGTAACCACTCTATTTTTGCCGGCCAAACGTGATTTTTGCCGGTTTTGACCGGCAAACCGGCGCTTTTCGCGGACTCTGGTTGACGCAATATTGGTAAGTTAGCTTATTATGCATTCTGTGAAAAAAAAATCATCAGGTGACAAAGATGAGAGAGAGAAAGAACTCTTGTGGACTTGTGATTCCCAACCTACCTTGACCAGCTTTGCATAAGTGGGCTCCTCCCACAAAACATCTAATCTCCAAGCCAGCCGCTCGCCAATGAAAGCGCCCTTTGTGGGGCGAGAGATTTCTCCTTCAGCCAAGATTTCCAGAATTGCCTCATACTCCTGTGTGATGTTGGATCTTGTGAGAGATTCAATCTTTTCTTCAATCCTTCTGTAACGACTGAAAAAAACTCAACTGGTTAATTACATGCCTAACATTTCTGATAATGGCTACTGAAATCATAATGATGCTGATGTATTATGTAGTACTTGGGGTGTTCCACTTTGGTGTCCATAGCAATATGCCGTAACTACATCTCGTACATCTTTATATTTGGCACATTGTTGGATCATACATGGTCATGCGTCATGAACTGGTTTGCTAAAATGGTGGATTTGTCGCACTAAATTTCAAAACAAAATATTCAATAGAACTTTTCTACCACTTCTATCTAAGTTTTTTCAACATATTTGACATCAGAAGAAAGGAAATATTCTCTAGTTTACAGAACTGTTATCCTTTTGAAAATCACTTAAACCAATAAAGCGCTATTGCCCAGAACGTTGAGGCATGTCAGTCAGAATCAGGGGTGGATCGGAGTCGGTGTAGCAGAGTCGGTGTAGCAATATTGTGAAAAGAAGAAATCAGCCCCTCTGCACTCTCCCAATCATGGTTTATTTTTTCAGATAGTTATTTTAGTTCATGTGCTATGCTTTAGATGTCTTACTTGGGGTTTTTGAGTGCTTCTCAGGAAAAGCCAAGCAGATGTCATTCTCAACCTTAGCAGTAATCTTCAGAAGCATATTGCAAAATGATGTAGTTTGTGATCGCAAATATTTTCAATGTACCTTTAAAAAGCAAAAACCAAGCTTGATGTCATTCAAATTAGCTGCTAAATTGGGTTATCCTTGTATTAGAGCCTGTGCTGGGCAAGGAAAAGATCCCTTACATGGGGTAAACATGAAGCATGTTGAGGACTTCTGCCCTCTCTCTCATTTCATCAATGTAACCTAGCGAGTAGCTACAACAGGCCATACAGGCTTACCTTATCTATCGATATATCCTTCTATCTATTCATCATTCTTATGCTAATTCCCAATCACTTTGATCCATGGACCAGAAATCTTCCTGTGTTGTAATTTTGTTGGGCTGGCTCATAAAATGACAACAAATGTCCAGAACATGCCTAGTTAAAGGGATATAATTTTTCTTAATTCTGTGGTGAATTTCACTTGGAAACACAAGTAGAAGCTGGGATTTTAAAGGAATTTTAAAAGAAAAAATGTCAGTTTTTGCTGTCAAGATTTCATATCGTTCAATGGGATTTATTTAAAAAGTGTCAACATATATCATTAGAGGAACTAGTCAGAATAATTTTGCAACAAACCCCATTACAATTGGTTAAGTAGTAGAAAAGTTACAGACGTTTTACTAAAAAACGTCAATTTTGAGAAAAGCCTTAAAAACCTTCCCTTAAGTCTACACATTTCAATGAGTGGGGGAGGCACAAAAGTGCCCATATCTCGATAAGTATACAAGATAATTAAGTTCTGTTTGAAACACTGTATAGTGCTATGCTTCTGTGATGATATATCAGAAAATAGAAAAAATAGACATTTTTGACCTGCGCTGCAAAATGAACCAGTTCATGACGCATGACCACATCTCTTTCAACGTTTACCCGAGTAAAAGCTCTGGTGACCTCTTGTGACCTCTGAGGTTGTTGACATAAGGCCTATCTCAAAAATAATGAAGCCACACAGCTGGTTTTCACTGAGGGTCACAAATTTTGATAACAGCTGTATGAAACAACTTCATATTACAGTCTTGTCTTAAATTCATTCTTATGCCAAAATCCTGAAAATTTCATGGCAATTCGTCAAAGGGTTATTGAGATAGAGATGAAAGTATATCGGAAAACATGCATTTTTTCACTTATTTAGCGTGACATAGACTTTTTCACCTGATGAATTCTTTCAATTTTACAAAGTTTGACATGTTCCATTGCTATTTCCTTTTACTTTTTGGAATCTCCACATCCCAAGGCTTCATAAATCCATTGAAACAAGCACTTCCATCCACTTGTTTTGACATGATTGAGTTATTTGGGTTCCAAGGTTGACTTTGTAAAATTGAGTCAAATTCGAATGTTCCTGATCAGATATACTCTAGTTTCCCTTTAGCATATTTCAGTTGAATCTTTTTACCATTGAGATCTAGTATTACATCTACTTAGTTGTTTTGGAGCTTTTTATGATTCTGGAAAATCTAGTTCATGGAAAAATTCCAATGAATAGCTGGAAAGGTGAATGTGTCGCAAGCTTAACGCCGAGAGTACTTTCAAGTGGTACAGAGCTATGAAAGCTCTGTTTTTAATCAGGATTGGCTCAAAATATAGAAAATCTACGAGGCTTTATTAATCTATGAACTAACCCAAGTTGTTGACTGGTTTCTGGTGATAAAATTCAAAATTTATGTTCGTCGCACGCGTAACGCTCTGAAAAATTTTGATCGTATTCAATTTTTTTTCTGACAAACAGTAAAGCGATATCATTCTAATATTATTTGGAGTGAAAATTAACAATTAATTTCAATAGTTGGAGTACATTTCATTGCCCAATTACAAAAATTTTAACATTTATGGAGCATTCTTTAAAATTTGGGGCCAAATTGTCTAAAAAGGCAATAAACAGTAACAAAATATTTTTTATTTTGTAAATGGTTGTATTTTACCCCCAGTTATGATTGATAATTAATATAAAATCGATTTGAGTCAAAACCAGAACATTTTCTGAAGATTCATATCACACCAGTACTTAAAATCAGCTTTTTATGTTGAAAAATGGGCAAAAAATCACACTTCTATCATCATTTGCTGAGCAGACATTCACTTCAGTGGCACTTATTTGGTATAAATTTGAAGCCCACATATAGACGCATAACATAGGGCAGTTAAAATCATTTTAAACGAAAAAATATGCTTCTGGGGTTAATATATGTAAGTTTTGAAAAGAAATTTCCGAAAAATTTCGAAAAATTGGGTGTTTCTCAAAATCTATTTGGTGTATTTGAATGACAATCGTCCAGAAGACTTTTAAAAATGTGCTAGTTGTTGTCAAATAAAGAAAACGGATTTAAGTTCATGACAAATTACTATTCAGCCCAGTTATGTTTCACTGCCATGAAAAACAAACTTTTAAAAATTCTGTAATATTCAGCTGTTATCAATTATTTCCACTCATCAAAGCACCATGGCCAATATAGTTTCTGGAACTTAAATATGTTCTTTACAATATGCTTAGGTCATTTCATACAAAAATACATTTTAAAATTTTGATGGTTATGTCACAGTTTGGCTTCATTATTTTTGAGATAGGCCATAAACAAGTCGTTACATAGGTAAACAGCTAACTTGCTAATTATTCATATTTCTCTGAAACGAGGAACCGCTAAATCCTGATATAATTACAATAACACTAACAAATTTGTTTATCGTCACGCATTAGGGTGGACTAAAACAACTTTCTCCTGAGTTTCTCTGATTTGAATCTTGCATTCTGACCTTATATGGGCAGAAGGTATTCTGTAAAAATTTCAGCAAAATCAATTAATATTTAGAGGTGCATGGCACAAAGCGTTGAAGTTTGACATACAATTTCCATATTTCACTAACGAGGAATAATAAATGAAAGATAACCTTCAGATATCACTTTGCCAATTTTATCATAGAGTAGGTCCGGGCAAGAAGCCCGGGTTAGGTGATAGGCCCCACCATGCTTATATCTAAACTAGCATTTTTGGTGCGTTTCCAAATTGATAGGATTGAAGCTAGAGGCTTTTTAGGTGATGTCACAATTTTTCAGGACAAAACACCAAACCATAGTAGAAATTAAAGAAACAAAAAAATATGCATGGTTTTTGTAACTTTTAGTAATTATTTGAAGTGGCTTGTCAGAAATAACTTTGGAAATATTTATAAGTGTAATGGATATCTGCATTGCTTCACTTCGTGACCATCATATAAATATGATTTGGATCATGTTCTTTACATTTTGGTTCAAAATATAGAGGTCTATAATAAAACTTAATGGGAGTGTGGTTCACAGTAATGAACCTCATGAATGTCAGGTCGCGGAAGAATACAACACGAGTCTGAAGGACGAGTGTTTATTCTGCAGCAGACCTGAACTTCACTGCCTATTGTGGGATATAAATGAAAATATGTGTGTTTGGGGCGAGAGGCCCCACAATGGTATGGGCCACGAGGCCCCCTTCACTGAAGCCTCAAAGTTGCATCAGGAACCACTTAATAATGTGTACTTTACCTTAAATCTTGATAGAATAGCTAATTAAAATAGAAAAAAATTGGTCGAAATTGAAAAAGGGCAAAAAATATTAAAAAGTAAAAGTATGAACAGAAAAATTCTGATATTCGGCAAAAGTAAATAGAATGCCTTAAATATGATAGAAGAACCCCAAGAAATAACTTTCAAGCTGAATGCGCTCACAAAAAAAATTGCCATAGGATTATAATAGGGCGGCTTCTTGCCCGATGGGTGGGGTAAGAAGGCCATTTGCAATTTTTTTACCAAAATGGCTGTAACTCCTTTGTTAAAATTGATAGACATTTGTTCACTAGCTATTTAAGTAGAGTCAAGTGATCCCTTCTTGACAGCATAAGCATTTAAATAATCAGCCATAAAAAGTAGGTCAAATCACACCTCGAAGTTAAGGGGGCTGCATGCCTGTGCCACTCTCTACTAAAAAAGTCTGGAAAAAAACATTCACTTCTGAGAAAGATCTGGGAAATTGACCAATTCTTTAGTTGCAAGAATGAGGAATTAGATTATAAACTTCTTGGGTTTTGTGCCGCCTCTAAATATTTACCGATTTGGCCGATATTGTGCATGTGTTTGTTTTACTTAGGTGGTCATCAATTTCTCCTTTCAAATTGAGTGTTTTAGGACATTTGATCTTGCCCATCGAAATGTGGACCACCACCACACATAAAAACAGGGAACATTATCCTTTGGTCATTGCGTGACACAACTAGAACATAATAAAGACAAAATAAGAACATGTAAAATTAAATTTTAAAATTAGGGGAGACTGAGGCTGGTTGTCACAAGGGCAGGTTGTTACAGTAAGTAAAACTTGAACATGCTATATTTCTATTTAAAGCATGCAGGAGCACTGCCATTCTATATGAATGGCAAAAGGGAAGTGACTTAAACTTATCTGGTGAATATGTACCGATATCATTCAAAATCTTGATGTCCTATTGGACATTTTTTTAAATTTAGCACTCGAGGCAGGTTGTCACACTTTCGAACAGGTTGTCACACTCTCGGGGCAGATTGTCACACTTTTGGTTAAGAGCTAGGATGCAGGAAGTGGGAAAAGTTCACGTATGTTATAGATGGAGCCACGTGCATAACAATTGAAAATTTATTGCAAAAAGCTTTGCATTATAGATGACGCCACTTGTCCCATGTAAGAAAATATCACAAGCCAGTTCATTAAAGACCTATCGTGATGTCGATTAACCCGATCACTTTACTTATATATTATGTAAATGGCATAGCCAAGATATTCACAAAGCACTAAACAAGAAAAGTACCCTTAAAAAGGGTACTGTATCGATTTTATCATGAACCTGAAGGCATGTGGCATGTAATTAAAAAGTTTTAATATCTGAAATGAGTAGGCATTTTTATGAAACAAATGTCTAAGCCTCCCCCTTGTTTCATGCATATCTTACTTAACCAGGAAGGTTGCAAATAAAATTAAACCTCAGTTATTTGAATGAAAATGGTGCATTTTGTTATTTTGTTAATTGCTATGCATGTAGAAATCTGCAAATTTGTTTGTACAATTGAATTAACTGTGACATGTTTGTTTTTATTATGTTATGCATTTCTCAAAGCAACTGTATCTTTCAATTCAACTTCACACCTATTCAACAAAAGTTGATTTCCCCCCCTGCAAAAGACCCTAGATATGCCACTGGTCCATTTTGGCCACTGTGTTTTAGCAATTGAAGTTATATCCTCACAGCGTAATGCGCCGATATGCTTATTTGCGAACTTAATACTGCACGTAGAGCAAAATTAATAAGTGCAATGAATTTGGAGGAGTTTATTTGATATATCCAGGTTTTTAAATTTTGAAAATCGGACATGTATTAAGGTCTGTAGCCCAATTTGTACTTTGTGCCCCTCTGAAAAATTGCTAGCTTCGCCACTGCATGTACACACTTTTTGATGACGTTTTACACGCAAAAACTATTGCCAGACGAATCCCTCATCTTGTTGAATCGATGTACTGTTAAGTATACTTACATGTAAGTTTTTTTATAGGTTAAGACATCGATACAAAAAGTCTTTTTAGGACTTATAGTGTTATGATAAATTTCAATAAATTTATTTCATAGTCAATGTATGACAGGCTGTTTCAAAAATTTAAAAGAAAGATATATAGAAAATAGAGAGAAATTTAGACTAGAAAATATATTAGAAAGGTAACATAGATAAAAGATAGAATAGATAGATAGATAAATGGGATAAAGGATAAATAGATAAATGATCAGCTAAATAGTAAAAAGGAAGACAACACCGAAAGTTGCCAAATTTATGTCCAGGCTAGATTGTTGATATTACATAATAGTGATAAAAAAACAATAACATGATCTGCATGTAGATTAATTGCTCACTGTTACATGTTCATCAGTTGACAAAGATTATGGAACTTTAATTTTGTTATGTTTTCTTGTTGTCTGTTTTGTGATTTTTAAGACACTTTTGAATATGTCATGTTTTGTTAAATTCGAAACTGAATCATTGATAAGAAGCTGGACCTACTTGACCAAATTTCCTGCTGTCGAACATTGATGTTGAGACCATCACAGCACAGATTTTTGAAACCTCTCTTATGCTCATAATGTAATTAAACAATCCCTGTAAAGGTGTGCAATAAAACATAAGATATATCTGTTCAGTAAGTTAAGACAAATGCTAAATTTGACTGGTTGAGGCGGATGAGCACGTCACATTGTCAAGGCATTTCTATTGGATTATAACAGCTTTACACTGCTTTTAATTGATTGTGCATTTACCGATGTTCAGCTACATGTAGACCGTTTAACTATGTACATGGACTCTTTCAGCCATTAGCAATCACTCATTTTACGTATGTATCAATCTAAAGGCAAAACAGCCTTTTTGACTTTTACTATAAAGATTACTTACTGAACAGATTTCATTTTTTGAAGAGCATCTTCCTTTCTAGCTCCCTTCTTCTGGAAAAGCTGGGTGTCAATTTCCTTGACTTTTTCTTTTAAACTCTTCCATTCTGGCTTCTTGATGTTCTCATTCTTCTCTAAATTCTGTTGATCGAAAGCATCCGTTGGCTGAAAGTCTGAAATCGAATCCTGCCACAGAAGAATCCATGTGTAAGGAGTCACTTGGTCTTTATCTTTGTAATTGACGTTCTTCTCAGTTATCATTTGAGACAAGAGGTCCCAAATAATGTCAGTTGTTGCAACTAATTTTGGCATCCTTTTCCACAAATCATCAAGCAAAAGTTTTTCCATGAGATTGTGAAGTGGAGTTTTTCCTTCCTCATCCACATGATCACATACTTCCAGATTTGCCTCAATCACTTTCAGACAGTTTCTTACAATGAACTCCTTTATGGCTGCAGCACGACTGGAATCACCTTCAAATATTTGACTTGGAACTCCCTTGATGACATCATTCAAGAAATTAGTATTGGAGGCTCCCCATTTGCTGAAAGTTGCTTCAAGAAAGGCCCAAAGAGAGGGCAGCAATGATGAATGATTGTCAGCATATTCAAGACAACGATGAAAAACACTCTTCTCCTTAAACAGATGAAATGGACTGGCTCCTTCTTGGACAAGTAGTGTTGTTAAATCCAACAAATACTTTTTTTTCTTCTCCACTGTAAGATTCATCGTGCTGGCAAACATCACCATTAATCTGCAAGAAATAATAAACAATGAAGACAAGCAACTGATAGGGATAAAACAAACTTAGAAAGGCACAGTAATACATCTTTGTTGTAAATAACTTGTCATTTCAGAATTTGCATTGCGAACCCTACATCTAACGTTTTCTGAATTCACCAAATTAGCCAATTCTCAGTGCAACTGTCAAACCAATTATTTTCATAACAATAATCTCCTGGTAAAGTTACTTGTGCAAATAAAGGTCTGGCACTGGCAATCTAAAAGCTGATGAAAATGTTCACATATTGATCATAACTTGTATTTATTTATATTTTCAATTTGTAAATTATCAATTTTTATATTCGCTGTTCATCAAAAAGATGTCTTTTACTTTTGATTGCCTTAATTATTGATTATTAAATTTTCCTCATATTGAAAAACCATTTTCCTGTTCACCTTATCATCAATTTTTTTTGTGGAAAATGCTCTTCCATGGCAGCAGCTAGCAGCAACTTTTTTAACTGTGTTTTTAGCAAAAATTTTAATATTTGATCTCATATTTGATCTCATGCTCTCACATGCAGGATATTGGTCAACATTATGTATTACAGCGAAACACATTGATATAGAATCAAAGTAGACTGTTGCACTGTGTAAATGGCACTCCATGTGTCATCATGCTGATGATTTGTCATGGTCATACCCAATACTTTCAATGTTACAGCGAAACACTTTGATATAGATATAGAGGCTGTTTGATTAGTCATGATCAATAGAAGGCCATTTGACTTGTCAAAGCTGATTTCAGAGTGAAAATCAGATACATAATCCTTTCGTTTGACTGTCACCAACAAGCAGGATTAGTCTCCTTAAACCAAATTAACATTGAAAGTATTGGGTGTGATCATGACAAATCATCAGCATGATGACACACAAATGCCATTTTCACAGTGCCACAGTCCACTCTAATTCTATATCAAAGTGTTTTGCTGTAATGAGACTTATCCCACTTGTTGGTGACAGCCAAACGAAAGGATTATGCATCAATCTGATTTTCACTCTGAAATTTGTTATGAGAAGTCAAATGGCTTACTCTTGATCATGACTAATCAAACAGCCTCTATGTTTCCCATGTTGGAAGTAGAAAAGATGACACTTCATCGGCTATCATGAGTCACATTTTCACAGTGCCACAGTCCACTCCAATTCTATACCAAAGTGTTTCACTGTAATATCATGTAACTGGATATCATCTTATTGTTTTTGCGGATTTATTTTCGTATTTTGGATCACTGTATTTTGTGTGCATTGGAGTGTGACCCAGTGGAGCAGAGGTCAACTTATAAAGTGGTGCTTTACACTTTTAAAGCTTTACATTGTCTGGCGCCCGATGCAGTATAGATGTGACTTAATTGAGGAGTACCAGCTAACAAGGTCCCTTCGGTCAGCTAACCAGTCCCTCCTCTAAGTAGAGTCAAGGAGGGTAAATCCGTCCAATTTTGGTTGAAACTGTATTTCCTGCGTCCAGCAGGTAGCTAAATCCGATCACAGGGCATAATGCCTCAGTAAACACTCCCAGGTAGGCCTGGCTTGGGCCCCAACCGGGCTGCCAAGTGGGCCGCATTGGGCCCGAAGTGGGTTCCAGTTCAAGCTTCCATTGGCACAGAATGAGCTGCACACAACCCTCAGATATTATGCCACACGTAGGCCCAAGCTGGACCGAAGTGGGTCCCAGTTCAAGCTTCCATGGGCACACAATTGGCTTCACATGGACCTCAGATATAGTGCCACTGATGATTTGATTTGATTTTAATTTCTTGGTCATGAACCATCATGCGGCACATGAAATTTGTGGTGAGCTTTCCACCTATGATACAGCTCAGGGCAGCTGCAGTGCTGCGCCCATGGGCAGAGGATACAGGAACATTGCCCAAGGTTCCCATGCCGTAGCGCCCTCCATTTTCACCTCTTTTGCATTCACCACCTCCCCCCCATATGTATCAAAACATTTTTTATTTGCCATATCCCCATAACATACTTACCCATACCACCCAAATTTCTCATTTTAAACACAGCTCTTTTTAGCCCCCTCCCCACTATCAAGATCAGCCTCTGCCTGCCTTCACAGTCCACTTTTGTCCAAGGTCTTCAAGAGCCCTGCCACTCCTCACACCATCTAATGTGCACATTCCCTCTTTTTTCATACATGCCTTTCTGATGAATTCACTTCCAAATCAATTACTGATGCCCCTTCCCCTTCGATTCAAATGTCCATGGATTGATATAGAACAAGCAATGCCCCACAAGCAGGCCATTCCTTCGTGATTATACTTCTGGTCTGCAGAGTCTGTTTTGATCCAGGCTGCATTTTCGCGCCTTTCTGCTGCCTATTCACGACAGGATAGCCTGGATAGTGATCTTCCTATGAGGCCATGCATGATGATAGGTTTGTTTGCTTTTAATTGCATTCAAATAAACTTAATTGCTTCCTGTCAAAGATTACACTGACACTAAATCTTCAAACAATCAACTTAATTGATTCCTGTCAAAGGTGTTAAGCACCGATACTTTAAAGTGCAATTCACTTTCACACCTCAGTTGCTGTTATCTTGAACTGTATCACACTATTTAATTTAGAATAAAACAGTAGGCAGAATAATGATGCAACAAAGAAGCCTGGAATGCTAACAAATTTGTAAAATGTTAAAGAAAACCGACATCTTTACGGCATTAAAATGCGGTGCTTTCTTTACTTTATCCTTCCGTCGTCTAGTAGGCCTTAGGCCTGTACGATGAAATGTAGCCAAACTGCTGATTGTTCAATAATGTGCATTCATCCTTGGGTTATAGCTGAAATACTGAAATGCATACCTTTTTACACTGTAATGTACTAAAATAACATGTTGATTTTGGGTTATAATTTGTAAAAAAAAATATTAGGCCTACATGCTGTGGATACATAAACAAAATCTAATCTAATCAATCTAAAGTTTGCAAGCAACTTTTATGCACTACCTACAAGGTCCTTAGCTGGGTTTGCTATTTGTTTGCTATTTGTATTCACAGTCACAGAAATAGAAGTGATGTTTTTTATGTTCTTCCCTCCCCTCCCATGTTTTCACAGCTGTTATGCTTTGAATTGAATTGGTTGATGAAATCTTGCAACAGAAGTAGCTGAAAGTTGAAATGGAGCACAATCAGAGGATACACAGGGAAAGTTTAAAACTTTAGAAAGTAAGTCATAAAAATAAAAGCAATATATTACAACATGAAAATACGACATTATAAATCCTTTCTTAATCCCTCCACTTACATGCAATATGTCCCTCGACGCACTTTCATATACATACACTAATTATGGTTAAAATTGTTTTTCAATTGTGTTGTTTTAAATCGGATTTGGATAATGTGTTTTTATACATGTATGTATGTAAATATAAACTGTATACGGAAGTGTAGCACCAGGGGCCTGCCTTTTCTTTGTCCAAGTTATTTGTCTTCATCGCATGCTGCTACTTTCAAACCTCTTATCATTGCTTCTTCTTCTATTGACCTCTTTAGTCTTTTTCTTCCCTAATTCGTTCTCTAACATGCTGTATCACAAATTTCTCTCCATTCCCACCAGGGGCGACACATGCAAGGGCTTTTAACCATTACCTGCACCATTGCAGTGGGTAATTTTTTATGAATAGAAATCTGACACTTAACTCACATTCTTCATTCCCTTTTTTCCATTCTAATGGGTATTTTCTTGTTATATATAAAGGTACACGAGAAAAGACACAATAAAACAGATTTTCTGGTGCATTACATAATGTTGAGATCCAGAGTCAGGTGTTTGAGACATACTAGGACTCTTTATGTACCCTGCTTATTTTTACTGCACTTTATATACTGTGTACCAAATTGTATTTGTGTATTAAAAAAATACTTTATAAAGCCAAAATCATCTGAACTAAAGACATCTGCCAAGGTTCTAAACACAATCTTTAAAGTAAGTAATGTCAGATTCAATCACTTTTGTGAATTAAATTTAAATAACTGTCTTGGTATAAGATGTGTATTCTGCAGATTATTTACCTTGTCCTCAGGTCAGGTAGGACGGGTAGGAGTACCTGCAAGGCAAAATTACAAGAGTTAGATTTTGTTAAGCATGTTCAGTCAATATCTTACTACTGTTTTCTATTCATTAATCTAATTAATCATCTGGGCACATCAGTTAACTAAGCCATCTTAAGCAGCAACAACAATTGCAGAAGCTGTGACAGGTTGTCTTCCTTTTATTACTTGATGGGGCACTCCTGTTATAACTTGGATTGAAATCCTGGTTATCTTAAAATTACACATTAAATGTCATACATTCAGCATCATGAATGTCAGTTACGTAAAATGATAGTTGAAGCAATATTGGTATGTTAACTTATTATGTCATCTGTGAGAAAAGTCGAAGACAACTCACGAGGACACAAAATTTCCAGCCTACCTTTACCAGCTTTGCATAAGTAGGCTCCTCGTACAAATGTTTAACTTTGAGAGCTAGGTCCCGGCCAATGAAAGATCCGTGTGCAGGGCAAGAGACTTCTCCTTCAGCCAAGATTTCCAGAATTGCCTCATACTCCTGTGTGATGTTGGATCTTGTGAGAGATTCAATCTTTTCTCGAATCCTTCTGTAACGACTAAACAAAACTCAAATGGTTAAGGCCTGGTGCAAATAAGAGCGTGACAAGATGGTGAAAAATAAAGGTGTTGTATTTGCTTGGAATCTTGCTACAATTTAAAGGACATATATGTGGCAGTAAATAAACAGCAAAATCAGAGTTAAGTAATGATTTCCCATATAGTTATTGTGATATTTTCAGTGGAAGAAGCAACAATGAAGCCAAAAATTCTGGTGTGATTTTGTTATATTATAATTATTGTATTGGTCATATCTAATCACTTTCTGAAACCGTTAGGCCATGAATGACATGCATGCATATTTTGGTGGGACACAGAACAGTTTAAATTGTTCCAAAATTCAAAACTACAGTTTATCAAGAATTAGCCCATTTTAACACCAGATAGAATTGAATATTTCTCAAACAAAGATTTACATATTTCAAAACTGATAAAGATGACGAAATTTTGCTCTGCATATGAAGCCTAGTATGAAATTTAAATTTCCAGTAGATATAGTTAGTAATATTGAATATATAACATGCTCATATGGCACTGAAAATTTTGTTGGGGACGTCAGGGTCGGGACACCCTTCTGAAAATCACAAAATACATGGATTAACTGCAACCAGTGGCCATGGATAACTCACTTTGTTTGTCTAAAATTACTTCTCTGTCAATTTTTAACTTTTGGTAGCTTTTACATTCATCAAAGAAGGTTATTTGATAATCTTGAAGTATGTTAATATTACTCTTTATTTGCCCTATTCATGCTGGTCTAGACTATTTCTGAAGCAATTTTGCCACTTTTTCCTATCTCTGATAGCACACAGGACATGAAGATTCCATCATAGCCCAAAACCTGCAAGTTGCAGATTACTTGGGGAGGCAAACCAGAGGGTGTTAGGGTCAGGACAGAGGTGTTAGGGTCGGGACATTCAATAGTTTTCAACATTATCTGAAAATCTAGAAAGGCAGATGTATCTTTTTTTAACTATTAAGCCACTGTAGAGGAAAAATGTTGCAGTGAAAAAGTGTATTGAGCCAGCCTGTGTGGGACTAAGAGCAACTACAAAGTTTGTGTTAGGGTCGGGACAACTTTTACAAAGCAAGAAAAATCGATTCTAACAAGTAGCATGACATTTATATATGGAAATAAGGTATAATATGCAATAGAGAGTTAAACATTGCTCAAAATATGCATGTCACGCTAGAATGCTAAGAAAATGGGCATTTTACGGATGTTCGAGACCTCAGATTTCTGGAACAAATACTCCGATTGCCCTGAAATTTGAAAAATTTACTGACAAAATAGTTTTAAACATAACGAAGTACTGTGGAATGGAACATACATATTCTATATGGTTTTGTAGCAGATACAATGCTGGCTTCACCTGAAATACGCAAAAATTTGCACCAGGCCTTAATTACATACCTAACTTTTCTGATAATGGCTATTCAAATCATAATAATGCTGATGTATTATGTAGTTACTTGGGGTGCACCACTTTGGTGTCCATAGCAATATGCCGTAAGTACATCTCGTACATCTTTATATTTGGCACATTGTTGGATCACACATTCGGACGGTCTAAAACACTTTCTTCTGAATTTCTCTGATTAGAATCTTGCATTTTCATCTTATATGAGTAGTAGGTATTCTGTAAAAATTTCAGCAAAATCAGTTAATATTTAGAGGTGGCACAAAGCTGTTGAAGTTTAACATGCAATTGCCCATCGGCAGACCTCAAAATCGTCAGTTTTTCCAAATCTTGCTGTCACAGCGTGTTATTTTGGTCAAGTAACCTTTTTTTAGTATGTCCAGGATGCTCAATCTAATAGGCCCCATTTAAGCATGTAACTCCCGGAACTCCTTGACGTCCTGCAACTCCCGCTATGTCCCACTAACTCCTGCTAACTCCCGCTAACTCCCATAACTCCCACTAACTCCCGCTAACTCCCTCTAACTCCCGTAACTCCCGCTAACTCCCGTAACTCCAGCTAACTCCCGTAACTCCCACTAACTCCCGCTAACTCCCATTACTCCCGTAACTCCCATTTAACTCCTGTCAACTCCCATAACTCCCGGTAACTCCCGCTAAATCCCACAACTCCTGCTAACTCCCGTAACTCCTGGTAACTCCTGTCAACTCCCGTAACTCCCTGAAGTCCCAAATGGAGGCTCCGTTTGGGAGTTACACGCTTAAATGGGGCCTCTCTGGCCAAAAAAGATTTTTTATTATCTTTTCTTAAACAGAACTAAAACAGAAAAAAAAAAGTTGTACTTCCGACCTAAAAAACATATTTTCAGAACGTAAAACCAGGTAACTTCATAAATAAAGGTTGTAAAGTGCTATTCTCTCTGCCGCCCCCCCCCCCCCATCCCCCGCTGCTTAGCTGCCACAGTACGAAAAATGGTTGACATTTATTCCAGCAGAGTCTGAAATTATGTGGAATCCGAGCGACATGTCAGCAACAATCCTCTGTGGTGTAGTGGTTAAGGCGTCGGGCCAGCAACTGAGAAGTCCTGGGTTCAAATCCTTTTCAAGTTAAACTTTTTTTTTTTTTTTTTTTAGTCACCCAATCAAAGCCTTCTGAAGCTCCTTGATGGATCCGCAATACAGAAAAAGCCTTAAAGCAACCTTTTTGTGTATGTTTGCTTCACGTTTACCCCAATAAACAGTGGCAAAAGTGCAAGAACAGGCATTTAACTGATATGCAGTAGTCTAGGTGCCACAACAGGACAAAATATTCTAATTCTAGTCACTGCTGTCTGCTACATTAGTAACCCGCAAGCTAAACTGCATGCAGAAAGCACATATCTAGCAGACGACAGCAGACGACATTGGTCTTATAGGATTAAGGCCGGGAGAAAATAGAAAGCTGTGCTCTGATTGGTTGACTTAATGCAGGTAAACTTTGAAATACACACTGCAGGCCAGTAACTACCATGGAAACTGGTTAAAATGGAGTAGATTAGCATTACTATGGCAGTGACATGGGCTAAGATTGCTCCGGTAACAGATCACAGCAGAAAAGCCGCAGATTTTTGGCGGGAAAAGCTGAAAACTGCATTGTTCGGGTGCCGGTGGCAGTTTAATGCCTTTCTGGATGCCTTGCCCATCGAATAGCATGGTTTTGTGATTCTAGACCTGTGCATAGGCCTATGTGGCCCATTATGGCATTTGCATGCTAAAAGATTAGAAAACAGGCCCTCCGGTCAGAATCAACCCGGAGGTATCCTGGCTAAATGTCTTGATACGTTACTTAGCAACACTAGCAGAGCAGCATTTCCTGCAAAAATGATGAAAATCGCATCATTTCTCAGCCCGAAAAGTGCCAAAAACCTCCGTTTTCGCATTTTTGAGAAAAATTACCCCCGTCACGGCAAATTAGGTCAGGGGCCCGAAAGTGGCACTGAAAGATTTCCAGCATTCGGGCACATGTCCCTCTACCACACAACAGTTACATTGCACCAATACTGGCCCGCAAACGGGTGGTGAAGTTTTGTCACCGCCCTGTGGTTGCTGGCTACCAGTGTTACTTATGTTACTTCTACACTTACAGAAAACCAGTGATTATCCAATGGTTGCCACCCCCCCCCCCTCAAATGCTGATTTTGGCCAATGATAAACAGGTATCTGCTGAAACTCCAGTGGTCAACTAGCTGTAGAAAGGCAAAATATTCAAAATTCAGGTAATTTCTATGCTAAATAAGTGGCGAAAACTTAATTATAAAAATTTGAAAAGCAAGAATTTTCTGAAACCCTAACCCCAACCCTAACCCTAAACCCTAACCCTAAATCGGGCAATTTCTTTTTTTCAATTTTATTCAAAAACAAGAAGTTAATGCATGTTGACAGGCCCCATTTAAGCATGTAACTCCCGGAACTCCTTGACGTCCTGCAACTCCCGCTATGTCCCACTAACTCCTGCTAACTCCCGCTAACTCCCATAACTCCCACTAACTCCCGCTAACTCCCTCTAACTCCCGTAACTCCCGCTAACTCCCGTAACTCCAGCTAACTCCCGTAACTCCCACTAACTCCCGCTAACTCCCATTACTCCCGTAACTCCCATTTAACTCCTGTCAACTCCCATAACTCCCGGTAACTCCCGCTAAATCCCACAACTCCTGCTAACTCCCGTAACTCCTGGTAACTCCTGTCAACTCCCGTAACTCCCTGAAGTCCCAAATGGAGGCTCCGTTTGGGAGTTACACGCCTAAATGGGGCCTTCTAATCCTGATATTCTTTCCGACTTACAATATTTCGTAGCAGGTCAGCTTAGATATTACATCGGTTATATAGCAAGCCTTTTTCAGAAAAACACGTACCTGCAGAAAAACAGGCAAATATTTCACTAATAAGGAATAGTAAATAATACTCTCAGATATTACTTTGCCATGCCAATTTTATCATATATATACTAAAAAAATATGGAAAAAAATATTCACTTCCGAGAAAGATCTGGGAAATTGACCAATTTTTCAGTTGCACGAATGAGGAATTAAAATATAAACTTCTTGGTCTTTGTGCCACCTCTAAATATTAACCGATTTGACTGAATGAAATTGTGCATACATGTGCTCGTTTTACTCATGTGGTCATCAATTTCCACTTTCAAATCGGGGGTTTTAGGAGATTTTATTTTGCCCATTGAAATGTGGACCACCCATCACGCATAAAAAACAGGGAACATTATCCCTAGGTTATCATGGTCATTATCTGACACAACTAGAACATAATAAAAACAAAATAACAACAGCACCACATTTCAGAGGTATATTTATTGCGAGTGAGAGCACCCCCACGTGGTCACAGATCGCACCTCCACGCGCGTGAGAAGCGTGGGCCTGCAATATATTTTATCCTCAGTCCTGTGTGAATCCTTGATTCTGATTGGCTGAGAGCCGCGGTGTATGACACCGTACACCCTGTCTGTCATCACCAGACAGGGTGTATGAGATAAACAATGATGTCACAATTGCAACCATAGGATTGTTATGACGTCATCCTTGTAGCAACAACAGTCATGACGTCACAATGCCATTGTTTGAGCCATTGTGACATCATCCAGGTGACAGCACTGGTGATGACGTCACAATGCTGTTGCTTTGTTACTGAAAGACATTTCAGACTCAGTTTACAAGAAAATCTATGGGCATCAATAAAACAAGAAGTCTGAGGATAAAACCGTTACACCCTGCTCGTTTTTCGAGGGTACGGGAATATACACCACTCAGGCCTCCATACACCACTCAGCCTTCGGCTTCGTGGTGTATGGAGTCCTTCGTGGTGTATATTCCCGTACCCTCGAAACGAGCAGGGTGTAACTGATAGTACAGCCACGCGTGGATGTGCTTTCACTCGCACGCGTGAAGCTTGGCTATGCTATCCAGCGCACCTAATAGCATGCGTGGCTATGCAATGCAGCGCACCTTGAGGCTCCCACGCGTCTCAAATTGACAACTCAGGAGTGCTACTGAGCTCACATTCACAGTGCTGGAATGTGTCATCCAGCGCACTACTGAATGTGTTCTCAGGAGCACCACTGAATGTGTTCCCAGGAGCACCACTGAATGTGTTCTCAGGAGCACTACTGAAAGCATTCTCAAAGGCACTACCCTACTATCTATCTATCTATCTATCTATCTATCTATCTATCTATCTATCTATCTATCTATCTATCTATCTATCTACCTATATATTTATCTGTATAAATTATCTATATTGATATCCAAGGTGGTGGGCAGACACAGTGCTCTCATTAGCCTATAGATTAAGCATATAGATCTATATAATGGCTAAGAATTTCAAGTTGTGCAATTTTACAACTCTCAAACTTGTGGACAGATGACAAACATTGTAATAACAATTTTCAATTCAAACTGAAATTGTGTATACTTTTAAAACTATTCAAAGGTGCGCTGGATTGCACTCACAAGGGTGTGCTGGATGGCACTCTCACGAGCAAGTGGCCTGCTTATTGTAGTCTGTCACCAATAGCAGACCCAGTAGCAAACAAGATGCGCTCACTCGCAGTATCAAGAGTCCACCCTCACGAGTGCCCTGTATTGCATAACCAGGAGTAGTCACAGATTACACCCCCAAGAGTGCGAGGGATTGCAGGGTCAGGGGTGCGCTGCATGACACATTCAGGGGTGCGAGTGATAGCATGGTCAAGAGGAAAGGTGCGCTGGAACGCACATTCAAGCGCTTGAAAGTGCGCTTGGTAGCACTCCTGAATGTGTCACATCTGACAATAAATATATAATATTATGCATTTCAGCATTACAACTTTTGTCTCCAAAGTCCCAATTTTTAAACAGTTTTTTTTTGAAAATTTTCAGGTTTTCTGAGTTCTTTAACTTGACCGGTAGGTTGTTCCACAGCTTCACTCCCATGTATTTGACACTTTTCAGGCAAAATTTAATAGTATTGAATGGACTCTGTGTAGGTCTGTCATTGTCCCTGAGTCCATAATTTATATTGTTCCATGACGCCAGTGTAACAAGGCTCCTCATTGACCAACAAGCCACCTTCATATTGTGATGTTCACCTGTGTGTGACAGGCAGGTCAATATGGGAAGCGTTATTGACTGATCAGTGAATATCACATGTGTTATTGACCTCCCTGGAAAAAAAAAATTGCCCAAAAAAAAGTTCTGAAAAAAAAGAAAAAAAAGATGAAAATTTTGCCGGAAAAAAAAAATTCCAAAAAAACAAAAAAGATTTCAAAAAACGAAAAAAAGTACAAAAAAAAAAAAAAGGGTCATGGAACAAAACAATTTTGGAGTTCAGTTTGGTCAATATCAGGTTTTACGGACCTGAAGAAAGGCTTTTCTGGCTGAATGCCGACGTGAATATCACTAGGTCAGTTCCGTAAAACCTGATATTGACCTCATCCGAAGTCCATAATAGTATATTATGCGGTTCAAACAATTGACAAATATAATCTCGTGCAATTTGGTTTATAACCACTGGCTACCTTATACATCTCAATAGCTAAAAGTCAAATTCTTAATATTAGCATAGTGATTTTACTAGTTATTTCAAACAATTTTTCATAAGATGATATATGTAAATAATATGAATAATAATAATAATAATTTTATTTCTTCTAAGCGCAATAAATCAAAACATCTCAATGCACTTTAACATGTAGGGGAACGAGGGGCAAAATGGACCGGCGGGGCAAAACGGTTTTTTGCGTTTTCTCGGAACGTTTTGACCTGCCTTCTAATTTTTTGGTTGGAAAATAAAATAGGATACATGACCAACTTTTCCTGAAAGTTTCGTGGATGAGAAGATAAGAGGTAAACAGCTATGTTTATTTGAAGTTTTTGATCGATTTTCTTAAAACAATCATAATTTTTGGAAATGCTGTAGTACCTCAAGTGACGTTCCCAGCAGAATAAATTATAGTCAGTGTTATAAGAGGGTTACTAAGCTTGCTGATTTAAAAGTAAAAAATTTAGTCTGGTGCTCAGCCATGTGCAAGTAGGTCAATAATCTTATACCCTGCATGGTTGAGGCAAAATTGAGTCCTCCTGCGGGGGCAAAATTTTTAATTTTTTTAATGATCATTAAATGTTGTACATACAGCGTTACATAATTTGGTAGGCGTAAAACCTCGAGAGGCTTGTTAGCCTAAAAATGCGCACTGCGCAGCACAAAAAAGCATTCCAAGCCTAGAAGATGTTGAAGCTCGCAATTCGGTCAATTCAACCATGACATTTGAGACAATTGATACATTTTCTGGCTATATAAAAGGCAAAAATTTGAAAAAACACACTAGAGATTATGGAGCTAGTCCATGTCATCAATAATTCCTTGAGAATTTAGGCTTAGTGGTAAAACCCTGTTTTGTTGAAACGGGAATGAATGTACCTACCTTTCAAAAATACCGTGCAAGCACGTAAACCGCCTCGCTTGCAGGTGCATGTGGAGATAAAAAATACACACACTTACAGAAGTGTTATGTCTTAAAATGCAACCAACGTCACTGAACATGTGTAGTTTGGGTTATATTCATCCAATAACTATGAATTTGGCTGACTAAGTGAGGTTGGGTAACTAAAATAATTAATGAACATTGTAAGTATGTGGAATAATAGGTATATGTAATTATGCTTATTGCATGGAAGGGCCTAGCTGGTGTGAACAATATATATCAAAACATTTACAAAAATATTATGTCTTAAAATGCAAGCAACATCACAGAACATGTGTAGGTTGGGTTATATTCATCCAATATTGACACCATTAGAATCGTCTCTTCAAGGCAAATCCAACGGTACCAAGTATGTTGGGGTACAAAAGTCGGCGGCGGCTAACTTAACACATACTGAGGGCTTGAATTGTCAATGCATTGACTGACCGCAACATCTTTTCTTGAGCGCGACCGCTATGTTTCGCTTGAGCGATATTACAGAACAAGGACAAATCAAGGCAGAGAACACCAAAAGTTGCTTTTTCAAAAATTTTTCGATAGGACAATGACAACAACGCCTAACTTGATCAGTTTAAATACCTGACAGTCATGTGTAAGGCCATATTTTCACTTGCCAAATATGGTCATTTTCACGGCCCGCTATACTGAATTTTTTCCGCCAAATTTAATAAAATCTTCGATTTAGTCGCAAAAATGTTCTTTTTAGGCACTCGGGTCGCTTCGGGCACCTTCGCCACTGCTCGGCCTCATTAAGTATGCATATTTTGAACATCCGGGCACTTCGCCTTGTCAGATGAAAACATGTTGGAAGGGAGAGCATTGTCAAATGGAAACGCGTAACGAAATACGCTGTTTACCATGGTTAACAGATGCGCACATGGCTGAAAGCATGTCATTACCGAGTTTAGTCCACAATAAAGGGCCTTGTGTAATTTTGAGAGGGAAAAGCGGATCACACAAAAAGTTGTGCGAGATGAAAGGAGAGCAGACACGTAACCGTATGGGTAAAGTGACAGATTTTGGCTCGTGCAGGACAGTGAGACGCACCTCTGCGAGGCGGTAAAAAGCATAGTCAAATCCTATACCTGTTTAAATCGTTAAATTATGAAAAGACAGAGGTATGTGAATATTCATAAAAATATCACATTTCCATAAAATTTCACATAATTTTGTTTCTCTTGTAACCTAATGTTTATGGTTAAATACCTTGTCAAGTAATTACATATAATGCATAATTTATAGCATCACTCCCCTGCTATGTATGATTTTTTAATTGATGTCCAAATGTGCCCAGTCAGGGCACATTGGGACAGTCATGATCATGACTCACATTTTGCTATCTGGCTGCAAAAGGGTAGGTGCAGTCTAATTGATTATGCCTTGGATTTAAGCTCAATGGTGTTGGTGATATTCATGTAAACTTCTGAGTTGCTCAGTGCTTTCAGCATTAAGCAAAATTAGTAGATGTTGAAAGTGTCCCAATGTGTCCCGGATCCCCCTACTCACTTTTCTCTGATTCTGTCTTCCTCCTCAGACTTTTGCATTGAGGCCTTGCGGATTCTCCTGAAAGTACTATCAATTATATGACAACTGCTGAAACAAATCTTTTTCAATACGAGTAGAGACTACAAAAGTATATTCTTAGCAACCTCTGTACTCAGCAAATTAAAATTATAAATCAGTCATTTATCTCCACTACTCACTTGACTTTGTCCAAATCTCCCATCCCTGACTCCTGAGGTGATGCCATTCTGACTCTCCCGGCAGTACAATCAACTGAACCACTACCAAAGAGGCAAAAGCTTGCCAAAACAAATGGTTGATTGCAATTAAATGTCTATTCTTAGCCACCTCTGTTCTGAGAATGAATTTTATTGGTCTATCTCCACCCCTCACTTGGCTTTGATTCCATCTTCCTACCTTATCTCCTGCGGGGAAGCCATTGTGGTTCTCCCTGAATGTAGACATCCCATGCCTGAAAGTAGAACTCCTCTGCCTCAATATTGAACTCCTTTGCCTCAATGCTGAACTCCTCTGCCTCAATGTAGAACTCCTCTGCCTCAATGTAGAACTCCTCTGCCTCAATGTAGAACTCCTCTGCCTCAATGTAGAACAGAATGTAGAACTCCTCTGCCTCAATCTGCAAATAAAGGAGAGCAGAAATACCAATCACTAAATATGTAAAGCGATACATAAAAAAGCAGATTTGCTGTAATTTTAAAAGAGGCTAGTTATTTGGTATCTGATGTCTTGTCCTTATTGGTCTTGAATTATAGCTACTCACATGAACAGCAAAGGGAAACATGTAAGTTAAAAAGACAAACTTATGGTTGTAGTTCGTCTCGTAATTACAGATCTCGTATAAGTGTGCCAATGTGCCATGTCCCATATATGCGGTCTTCAAAAAACACTATTCTTGGTACTTTTTGCAAGAAGCTTCTGATGTTACAATGGAGAACATAGTGATTCACGGCTCCCTGATCCACTGTACCCCGCATGACTACTTTTCTCATAATTCGCCATATTTCTCCAATTTAATCAACATGTTCTCGAATCACCTCATAATCATTTCCATTATAGATGTTTCTTCTTGGGCGCAATTTGGCTTCTTCTGGCCATTGAGACTTCTTTTCTACAGGCACATGACCTCCAGATAAACAGGAACGGTTTCTTTTCAATTTCTCTTTGTTCTTCTGAACAACTTCAAAACTTTTTTTGAAGGATAAACCCACCATCAGCAGTGGCCAGCGAACAAAATTCTTTATCTGTGCAGAACTCTCACAGTCTCACTCAAATTTAAGAAAAATGCATGGGAGGAAGTGCAGCAAGAATATTAATGTGTTTTGAAAACAATGTCCAATGACTTTAGGGACCATTCAGAATTTATGACTGGGGGGTGGGAGTTTTGCTGGAACTTCCCGTCAAAAATTGATACCCCCCCTTGAGTTTCATGCGGATTTTTAGTACCCCACCCTTAGGTTTCATGTGTATTTTTAGTACCCCCCTCGACATACAAAGCAATTCACACATATATATATATATATACATGGTCACGCACACAAATTCGCGCCATTTCGCTGACTTTTGCATGTAAAAAAGTGCGGATAAAGTGAGTGTATGCGTGTTTTATAACATTTTTTCTTTGTTAAAATTTCTTACCCCCCCTTGGAAATGTCAAAAATTAATACTCCCCCTTGAAACACGTGTGAAAAGTTAGTACCCCCTCGGGCCAAAATTCCCAACCCCCCAGTCATAAATTCTGAACGATCCCTTGGATATATTTTTATAACACTATTCCTGATTAGCAATATGTAGCATGAAATAGTTGTGACAGCCTCAATGATCTTGTCATGATGCGACAACATCTTGGAACACATTTCAAGAAAGAATATTGTTTACATGGCCAAGAAGCAAAATTCCTGGAATTTCACTGTTTACAATGCTGCAATGATAGTTTTAATACACATATATTATGTAGAGGACTAAAAGACATGCATGTGAATGCCAGAAAAGTAAGGAAAGTGCCTCAAAGTTCAGAAATAGGAAAGTTTAATAAGAAAGGTTGGTGAGCTGTCTCTTGACACTTGAGAATCCTTCCGCAGCCAATTACCTGTGATATCATTGAGTTTCATCCTCAATCCGATTTAATTTTGTCAATATGTGGTGGTATGGAATAGTAATATTGCATTGTGTTTTTCATCAGAAACCTCTAATACTATAGCACAATTCTCTGCAAAAGAGTTGACAAATCCATTATATTTTCATCAGAAAAATGATAAAATTGGAAGGAAAATGCATAATACTAGCACATACAAGGTAATATGCCACATATGAAGTGTCTTATTATGGTCCCCCTAATTTCATATGCTTTAATTTGGAGGCTTTGAGGGCGTGGGTTCAAATCTCATCCGGGAACTCACCATAGTCTGAGCCCATGGGACATTAGATGGAGGCGGGTTGTATCCAGTATTCTATGCTGGGGCAACTGAAAGACCCTGGGTATTCCTGAATTAATAGGGTGTGTGCCAGACTCATTCTTCTCATCTCATCATATGGCAATCGCCTGCCTCGATATAGCCCACTAAGGTGCTGGAGAGGTGTAAAACACAAACAAACAGCTTTAATTTGGTATTACTTTATTTGCTGTATCTTCAATACACAAAAAGCAATGAGATGAGATAAAGCACTCAACCGGTGGAAAACTTCCATTTTCTGGCTATAATACAATGTAGATGGTCAACACAAACATGAGTTCATGGTTGAAATTTAACTACAGTTGTTTTTATACAAAATTTCTTACAGAGCTATGACAAAGGAAATTGATTTTAAGGAAAAAATTACTGTGCAAGCACGTAAACCGCGGTTGTTGTTATAGGCACAATTGTTTTGTAGGTATAAGGTTGGGCTGGCATGAGCGAGAGCGAGTATGACATGTACAAAAGGTAAGAAAATGAAATATGAGGATGAGTAGCAAGTTTATGGACAATGATAAAACTATGAAGTCTCTTGCAACCAGACCTGTTGGTATTGGTTTCTCGTCACTACAATGATCTACCTCTAGAATATTTTTTCTATCGTTACAATGGTAATTTTTCCTTATTTTAGGGTCATTAACTATAACTAAAATTCACAATGGAGATAGGGGGCAGCTCTAGGGACTTATAACAGATTTTTTCACCACATTCTGAGAATTTTTACCTTTGAAAATGAGGAATACTGAGCTGAGCATTTATTAGCCAGTGTAAAATTGAATAGCCTAAAATACCCTACCAACAGGCTTGTACCTCCCCCCCGGGGCCCCCACCCCTTACACATTTTCCTTAGGAGGTGAGCATTACCTATTCCGGGGGGGGGGGGGCTGTTTGGGATTTTTGTCGATGGGAGTCAGCCCACTAAGTCAGGAATGAGCGTGTTCTCTGGACACTGCCTCAGTGCCTCAGTTTATCATGTGAAATATCAATTTCCCTCAAATTTCTAAGTATGATGCTAAATTGTGAACCTTCAGCGGTTAACCTTCTAAAGGGGGAATAGGGAGGCACGTACTCCCCCCCCATATTGGACCCTCCCCCCTTATGATACAGTACAAATTTCTGAAAACGTTCAGCTAGAGACAGACTGACCCATAAACTGTTAACCCGAGCTAAACTGAGCCATAACCATCCACTCTGAACCGAAGTGAGCCTTGGCAAAAGTGAGACATAGTGAGACACAAATACCACTCCAGCCCCGATTCCCCCTATTGACAATGCAAAGAACTAAGCAACTGGCATCACTTGCACTTTGTTTAGAATAGTATTATGATATTGTTGGTTGCACTGTTTCCTCGGAAGTAAAAGACGCAGAATACCAAAATATCTAACTTAGGGATTACATTTTCAAAACCTTGCAAAATCTAATTTCACTTCATCCCGATGCTTAGATATATTTCAGTTGGATAATAGTAATTATTCAATGACACCAGGATTTATTTATATTTGTTTACAATATTGATTTTTATTTTACATAGTTTGTTACACAACTATACGATTGTGAATAAAATTATTTTATAAAATGAAATTAGCATGTAAATAGGCCTAATCCTAAGACACCTAACAAAGCAGCTTTCCTTGAAGGTGGAGTGACTGAAAGTAAGAATGTGTAAGAAATGTTTTGGGAATGAAAATGGATTCTGAAATAAACTCATTAATGAATATCCCTTTCTTGAAATTGATTCGTCTTGAATCATTTCACACATATATTGAAATAATATTACACCTGTTAGAATTGTTGAGTTGCATTCAATGTCAGAAGCAGCTGAGAGCAATTGGCTCAATTGCTTTAACTGAAATACAATTGGTCCCTATTAAACAAACAAAACAGGCAAGACCCACAAATTGATAAAATATATTTTTTAAGAGGAATATTCCTTTCATTTTAGATTATAGAATGAGCAGATAGTCAATGAACGGAAAAAAAAACATTATTTTTTTTTATTTTATATTTTCATAATTACAATTAAGTTATGTATAAAATGTTCTTTTATTGACCTTAAACATATAAGAGTTAATTATGTAACTATTTAGTCAGTCTGTGGCCTGGTTTGGGGAATCCCCTTCCCCACTGGGACTTTTTGTTCCAAGAACAATGCTGTTCTTCACACCTCAGTGGTTACAATTGACAGGTAAAAGCCCCAACACTGTTCAAGAGAGTTGAATTGCAAAGTGATGAAATGCCAACTTAAGTTGTTGTGTGAGCCAATATTAATCTGCTTTAATTTGAATGAACAAATTGGAGCCACAGTCAATGCATGAAAAAAAAAGTAAAACTTTTCTTTATTGAAATAAAATCAACCTAGATTTGCATTCCTATTTAATGGATATTGCCTTTAATTGACAGAACACAGCAAGAATTTAGCATCAAATATGCAAGTCAGTTATTTTCTCAAATTTTCTTTTAGTGACCATTAACACATAACAGAAGTTAGTAGGGGAGACCGGGGTTAGTTGGCACACTCATTTTTATTTTTGCTCTGGAGAGCAAACAGTACAAGATATTCACACCAAATTTTAGCATGTGATGGTGAGCTTGTGTAACTCAATAATCGGCCCAAGACATATTGTAAATGATTATTGGAATTTGTGTCACAGACACAAACATCCAGATTCAACTAACCCCGACCCCGGGGTTAGTTGAAGCGCCATAAAAATTTGTAGACAACTTCTTATAAAAGGGGTTTCCTTTGCATAACTGATATCCCTATAATTACCACCAGCTTCAGTACAACACTCATTTGAAAAGAAATTGTATACTGTAATTTACTAAATTTTTTGTCTATTTTTGGCAAAAAAGCTGGTTTTTCTGTTTTTCCCTTTCAGGAATGCAAACATGCACTGTAGTAGTTCTAAACTGCAGTAACTCCAAATAACAATGACTTGCAAGGCAATTTGAACACTTGAAATCTATGTTACGGCCAACTCCACCATGCATGATTCAACTAACCCCATCACACGTGGAACACAATATTGTCTTATTTTTCAGTCTTTTCAAAGTCACACAACAAAAAGCTTCTGGTTGAGGATTAGGCATGGATTTACTTATTTAGAAATAAGGTTAGTTCACCTGGATTAAAATCATAACTAAACAATAATCCCCCTCAAAGACTGAGCAAACAAGTTACTAGAGCACCCAAAAAACAAACTTTCTTGCCTACAGAATTAGCATTTTGAAATTTTGAATGAATAAAGGCATAATAACATGTGTCAATAAACAAGGTATCTACCAAAAGTACCAGTTTGGCCAAAAATTTAAAATAAAGTTGATTTTAGGCCAAGTTTCAACTAACCCCGCGATTCAACTAACCCCGGTCTCCCCTAATGTAGCTTGTAAGTTATTCTGTGGTCTTGTTTGGGGGATCCCCTTCTCCATTGGGGCATGTTGTTCATATTTAAGTAGCAAAACCAATTTATGTTTTAGACTTGGGTGAAGAATTTATATATCATAAAACATGATCCTGTATTTGTTTGATAGGCTTACATGCTATACAATTCCTTCCCATTGTATACATGTACAATCAAGATTGTGGCAGAACTTGGCATTGTCACAGAAACAATAGCTAACTTCACACTTCACTGGTCACACAAAACCCTGTCCTCTTGGAGTTGTCCATTGCAATTAGGCTAGATGGAATTTATGAGGACTTCAAATAGGCCAAAGATGTGCAAAAGAAAATTTGATTTTCTAAAATAAAATGCAAAATTTATATATACAGTATTTAATTACAAATCAAAATGTTATTTTTAAGCACATAAAAAATATCCTAAGAACATATTTTCAGTGCTAAAACATGACGATTTTTGGCCTGTATCAGATATGGACATCATCAACAGTGGAAGCATTTTGAATTAATTCCGTCCTATTAGACCCACAATAACCATTTTCGGCCTAAAAAAATTGCATTTGCTGAGAGGACTATATGTCTATCTTTGTTTAATTTAGATATCTCTTCTTAGTGCAGAGAAATCATTGAAAACAAATGTATATGTAGGCAAATGGTGAAAATCAGATAGGCCTACACATGCAAAACATTATCAATAATAGAGAAATACATTGTTGTTTATTGCTATAAAACTGACAACATATTTTTTCAGTCCAAAATTTTAACTATCATAGTCTGAAATATTGGGTTGGTGAATGGCCAGTTTATAGGCCAATCCATCATAAGAATGTCTTCAAATGCCCGAATCTATCTATCTATCTATCTATCTATCTATCTATCTATCTATCTATCTATCTATCTATCTATCTACCTATCTACCTATCTACCTATCACCTATCACCTATCACCTATCTGATTATAGGCCTATTAATGACTCTAACAATTTGTTTGTGTATCAAATGTTTTGTAATTTCATTCCTGCAATTTATTTCACATAAAAAATAATAATTGTGCTTCCAATTCCAGCTGATTTAATTAAGAATCACTTAAAGCCAAGATATGGGTTATTGCCATTTGCCTTCTAATGTATGTTAAGCTGTTTCTGTTATTATTCACAAGAGGGCAGGCAAGTGCAAATAAGATATGTCTCAGAGTGTCTCCAAAAGTCTAGACCCATGTCTCAGTCTGGCTCAGTCTGTCTCAGTATAACTTGGGTTGGATGGCTCAGTCTAGATAGCTTGGGATCCGAACCTTTTCTGTGTGTTGTACTGTAAGTGTCATCTGTGTTAAAACAAGCAATAATTCTTGAGTGCTCAGTACCCCCCTCCAATTATATTATTTTTGTCAATTTAATTAAGCTTGCTTTGTGTAATTTGGCCATAGTTTTATAGTCTTTTTAAAATCAGAATTGTATGTAATATCATCTTGAACACTTATCATTCACTATGGAAAATTCTGAGTGGAGTATATACAGAAATGTAATGTACATGTGATTTAAAAAAAAATTAATAATTGTGATAATCCTGTCATGTTTGGATCATATTAAATGTTATTCGATTTGCCGTTGATTTAAGAAACCTAGAGCATGATTAAACAGCTTTTTTTATAAACCTTTTTTGGGTGTGTATTTCGTTTGGGGTTGAAAATTGCTCTGAGTGAAAGCCATGTGGTGTCAATTACTGAGGGTTCCGAAAGTGCAATGTGATGACATTTTTACAACACAGACCCCTGATGAGGCCTTATAAAGTTTGTGTTGGTTTTGAGACTTATTCTATGCAGTATTTGGTAAAACTATAACTTACATTCTACCATGAAGAAACTAGAACTGCTTTTGCTATTTATTTATGCATAGTAAAATGGCAGTCATTGAATCTTTATTTTCAAATCAACAGTGTAAAAATAAGAGGTCATGCAGCTGATGCAGCAGGTGGGGGGGGGGGCAAGTAGAGCAACCCCCCCCCCCCCTTTATCAAAGAAGAATGATCTAAGATGTGGAGTTACAACAACACTATCTACTTACCTATACATCAATCTATCGAAATATGCATCTGTCAGGATGGGTGACTGGGGCCCTACATCCTGTATTTATGCACTCGGTAGATCAATAAGGACAGGGTGAGGATACAGTAATGATGCAAAAGATGAAAGTGCTGTCTAACATTGGTTTAGGTGACCAGGCCAGAGCGGGATTTGAACTTTGGACACAGTCATAGGATGGTGTGAGTGCTACCAACTGAGCAAGTCCCATCCCACTGGTCATCTATCTATCGATCTATCTATTGCTCTATCAATCTATCTATCTATCTTGATCTATCTATCGCTCTATCAATCTATCCATCTATCTATCTATCTATCTATCTGTCAATTTATCTATCTACCTATACAGGGGGAAGGTTTTTGGTCTAGTGGTAGTGCGCTGGACTGCCAATCACTGGGTCCCTGGTTTGAATCCAGCTCTTGCTGGGTCACCTAGGCCTATGTTGGATGGCTGTTTCAATCATCCTTCACCTCATTGCCGTGTCCTTCTCCTGTCCTAATTACCTACCAAGTGCATAAATACAGGACATAAATCCCCAATCATCAGTCATCTATCTATCTATCTATCTATCTATCTGGATAGACAATTGGGGCTTTTTGTCCTGCATAAATTTGTGCAATTGGTCAGCCTAAAGATTTGATATGACAGGCAGGCTAATACGGTCAGGAGAAGGACACAGCGCTCAGTGAAATAAATGATTATCAGATTATTGAAACTGCCGTTCGTTCATGGGTCAAAAGGATTGGGCCAGAGTTGGATTTGAACCCAGGACCCTTGTTATTTGTTAACTTCAGAAAACACAGCTGACTCAGAACACGAATGCTACATTATAAACGTGTGAAGAAGCCAGCCAATTTTGGGAATGTTAACAAAAGCCATACTCCTGGCAGCTACGACTTGTCAAGATGACAAAACCACAAACAGTTGCAAACCCAGATCCGCAGTCTCCATCACTGGAGACATTAAAGTAGCAATAAAAGGGCAGAGGGCAAACCACAAAAATGTTTAGGAGATAAGGCTCCAAAACCACGGGGTAGACATGCCTAGTACATTGACGGGTATTATTACCCAACTCTCCACCTCAAAAACATATGTGGCATGTCACTGGCAACCTCAGATTGACAATTTATTGGTTTGTTTTCCCACATCATGACACATGACAGATAAGCACGGGTGCACTGTCAAGGATTTGCTGTAAAAACTTACTTGTTCTTGTTTACTGTGACAGTTCACCTTGCCTAAGGTGGAGATCCACATTTCTGTAGTCTTTCTGAACTGACAGCTTATACAGTCTGTCTTGAGATTACATATACTGGATACATGTTGACTGATAGGCTTGCAGGAGCGTGGCCGTGGGTTCCCAGAGACTGGAACCGAAGATGTGGAGATTCTTGGAAATGTTTAAGCTAAATAATTCCAGTCATTTTTGACAGTGTACATGAGATTCTTGGTAACAATCATATCCAGGTAAGGTACATAGGCGGAAACCTGCCAAACTCGAGATAAATGGCCAAAGTTGCCATGGCACACGTGCACCACAAATCATGTTATGTGTGACGAAATCCCCAGCTACCCGATGTCAGGAATGTGATGACATTCCTGACATACATCATTGAGCATGTTGAGGACTACAGAACCGGAGTCCTATTACATAGGACAGCGGTAAAAATTGAAAAGTTGTATCCCTTGTACAACTTTGGTGCTCGCTGCAATGTCATGGGCGAAACTGGCCAATAGCATTTCATGTTGACAACTTCATCATAGCCCTGCAATAATGTCATGGCCATACTAGCCAATAAATGAAATAACACAGATCCTGTGTAAGGTTGGGGGAGGGGGGTTGTTTTCTTGGTGACACTGAAACTAACAGAAATGCAACCAAGCATGGTTAATAGGATAACTGGCTATTAATCACAGTTTTTTACAAACATGCTTCTGGTCTAAATTTATTGGATATGGAGCTGTCAAGTTCAAGCATTTTGTGTACTGTTTGCAGTTTTGTTGACGGTCCCTTTCAGAGTAAAACTGCAAACAATTGATTCAATCCTTTATTTCTTCGTTGGTTACCACTAGTGATGGGCAAGATTCAATTCATTAATTGAATTAATTCGAATTAATTCATATTTTAAATCGTTTATGAATTGAATGAGTTTGTTTGACCATGTTGAAAAAATGCAATGAATTGAATTGAATTGAATTGAGATAGGCTGTGAATTGAGGTTTTAATTCAATTCATTTGCAATTCTACCAGTATATATTTTTATAAACAAAATAGCACCGATTCGCTGTGCCCCAGGAATTTATTGGCGGGCCACAGTGAATCACTTGATCTTTTTCACTCAATATCTCGAAGATCTAAAGCAACGTTTTTGTGCATGTGTAGTGGAGATCTGTACCTTTCATTGACGCCATTCATTTTGGGACTGAAATTGTAACTCATTGAGATATGGTAAAACTAAACTTTGCTGATTCACTGTGTCCCCGTTCCCCCTATGCATCTATTATCTATCTATATAAATGTGTAGTCTGAGGGGTTGCTGCCTTGGTTTGTCCAAGGTTTTTTTCCTCCCTATCCCTCTCCTGCCCTTCTCATGTGTTAAACACCCATCATAAAAGTATTTTGTGTCATTTTGAAAAATGACATTAGTTGATGCTAGCCTACCTACAAAGTTCTCCATGTTCAATTATTAGTAAGTGGATTCCATATGGAACATTATTTTCATTTTAGAGGACATTGTCTGGCCACTAATGCCCATAAATATCCTGCTGCTTTGAATCACTTGGGCTACTGGACATAACCTTGGGCCATTCAACAGCATAGCGCCCTCAAAAGTAGTGTTGATATATTATTATCCACTCGCAGGGCCGTTCCTGTGGCAGTACAATTTGATGTGTATTTAACACTTTTTGAACGACTGGAAAAAAACCTGAGAAAAATACAACAGCATTATATTTTTGGGTTTCAAAACGACAGCTCACATCCTATACTTTGTACCTGTATCAAACTGTACCATATTCAGTGGCGGATCCTGACCCTTCCCTATTAAATAACATTGGGTTTGTGTTTCACTTACTTATCAAAGTCTTTGACCCCTACCCAATTGGCAGGTATTGTCATCCCACATGTCTCAAATATCGGCTTTTATGACCCAATATATTTTCCTCTCATCAGATGAGGAGTCATGTTTCCACAAGCAGTTTGGTTGAGGATGTGTGGCGTTGGCCAAATGTTAATGAATCTTTTGAATTGACAGACAGACAACATGGTGATCACGGATTTATTTTAATTCAACTATTTCAAAACGGGTGTTCTCCTGTTAATAATTATTACATGCATTTTGTGTAGTTTTAAACTTCCTTTTTGATCTTATTAACTCCAATTTTATGAATTTATTATATCTTCGAAATAATTTATCATTTTGTATTGATGTTACTACGGTTCAAACGTCCTGTGTGTAAGTCAGTCATGTAAAAAATATCATATAATATATCATTTCTTTAATGTTTTAAACATTATTTTTCCTCTGGTACTAAGATGAATAGAATAAATAACCTACTAAATCTCTGTCTGTTCTGTTATCAATGTGCCATTCTAACTTGAGACTCATTTTAATTGTCAATTTGATTTATATCATAATCATACCTTACATACCTTTTCTCTTGATGGTGTATTCTGGCCTGTTTATCTGTTTCCACCTAGCCTCATTCTAGCTTTGGTATAATATATCCCAACTAGTTTCATTTGTTGCACATATCTCACTTTTGAATGCTAGGCCAGCTTAATTGGCCTTATTAGTTTATAACTAACCAATCAGTGGCGTCCCTATGGCGGGCATGGGGGGCACAGGCCCCCCCATATTGGACCTCTGCCCCCCCAGGTGCCTCCCCTATGAACTTTCCAACTCTAGCTAAAATATACAGTTAGTATAGTGGGTGCCCCCAAAGAGAATCGCGTACACCCCCCCATGTGCCCCCCCACTCGAGACCCCTCAGTTACACCACTGTAACCAGGATTCGGCAATATAATGACTACCAGTTTCGCATCCATGATGTTTAGGTTGTTTCCATGCAATATGTACCCATGATGGATTAACTGTTGTCCCACATAATGCAGTGTTAAACAGGAATGAACAGGATATCAATTTGTTTAGATGCATTTTTCCAATAATTATTATAGTATTAGTAGACATTAATGACATGGTATTTGGGGTTGTCGATTGAGGGTCACCTGTTCCAGATTGTATCAATGATTAACACGGGTTATCCGTAAGTGGTCTACTCCTATAACTAGTTAATTGGGTTACTGGGAAAGTGATTTAGTCATTATATAACACGAGGTCAGCTTAAAACATTGCTAAGTTACCCTGTAAAAAGAAAAGTTATAGGAGTTAACCACTTTAGGATAACCTGTGTTTAGTGTAGATACTATGGGGGGGAGGGGTGTGAAATGGTGTGTAGCATTTCAGCATGTTATTCATCTAAAAAATATCACAAATACTAACAATTGTGATGTGAAGATGTCACAAATTTCACAGCAAATCTGTTGATTTTTTCAGGAAATAAATTCTGGGGTAATATCAGGGGCGTAATTTTCACAGAAAAAATGACTTAACTACAGTGGTTTTTATACAAAATTCGGTCGGAATCAGCCGTTAGATGCGCGAATAAACAGTCAGTCAGGATTTTTTACTTTCAAGAATTCCAACTTCGGTATGGCATGGCAATTTTCTCGAACAGAAAGGTGCATTACATGTCTCACAGAACTGCTCCCTACTAAATATAAGCCATTTCAACAAGACATTTTACTTTCACAAAAAAATGGGGGGGGGGGTATTTCATATTATGTCCCCCGGATCAAATATGTGGGGGGGACATGTTCCCCCCGTCCCCCACCAAATTACGCCCATGAGGGGTAATATATGGTGCATTTAGAAGATCGTCAGCAGTATCACCACGCAACACGGGACAGAGCAAAAAGCATAAAATATTTTGGTCAAATCCTGACTTGTCATCCAGGGTAATTTTAAGCAAGAAGTTGGTGACACTTTGTTTAATTGTCAAAAAGTGATATGTTATGAAACATTTACACAAGCAGAGAAGAATTCAGCATGCACATATTATATTACTTGGGTGGCCCTTAAAACAAGTTTGAAATTTGTCACACTTTGACTCATTTTGATCAGCTGATGTCACAAATGTTATCGTGATGTCTGTCTGATGCACAGGGGTTTTTGCACAAAACATTTTGTTGTTTATAATTATATAGCATATATAATTTAAGATTTCCGCTCTTGAGAGTGAAAAACTATACTCTGGGAGCTGATTCACGATTTCTGATAGTTTGCTCTTGCAAACACACTCTTGTCAAAGTCTTGTCTGAGCGAATGGGGCTTTACTGCAACGTGCCGATTGGACATTATCCTCCTAAAATAGTACACATGACATTGTATATTTATGTTGGTATTGCAGAGGAAATGATAAAATGTAACTGTAAATGTATCATGTTAAATGTCTGCAGTGTTCCTATGAGCTCGGCTGACTTAAAGTTTCCCAGAATTTTAAATTTCTTTGCTAAATATTGATTTTTTCATGTGCAGTATCATATAAACTTGTGATCATCATTATTTTTGGCTAATTTATTTTGTAACTCTCTTATAAAATAAATTATTTAATTATTTTATGTACGTTTTCTTGATATTTGTTTCAACCTCCAGCACATACATTATCGATGACGTCACAATACCTATTGTTAAAACTATATTGCTACAAGGTATCAAATTCTAACAATTGTGATGATGTCACAAAATTGATGTCAGGCTAGACTTGTCTTTTGTTCTGTGAGTACCTGAAATAAAATCTAGGGTTCATTTAGTGTATTTATTGGTCATTTCAACAAGAAAAAATAATCATACGTCTAAGAAATCTTGCACAGTTGCCAACATGAGCAGGCTGCGCAAGATAATGTAAAAATTAACTTTAACAGTTTAAATCCTTTGCAGGTTTTTTTCATAGACTGAAAACTTTAAATCATGCTCAGACTGGGTGTCTATTGGTCAGTTGAGGTGTGAGTAGAAAAGCTGAATGTCATGCAAGGCTTTTTCGGTGATGTCAAGCTATTTGTACAGTCTCATTGGTCGGGAGAGTCGCTACATGACATCAAGCAGTTGCTCTTAAATTGTATTAAATTAACATTGTGAAGGCTACAGTGTCATTATCATTTAGTCAATGGCATACATGGATACTCGAGGCATGCCATGTGATGCCAGTGGCTTGATTTGAAATCATTTTGGAAAATGGGAAGTACAATGGAGAAGAGGAAGGTTTTAAAATATGTAACAGAGAACATCTGATCCCAATATCTATCCTCAATATGCATTACAGGTGATTTCATTAGTACGCAATTCTTAAGTTCTATACCAACCAATTACATGACATTTTAAGTTTTAAAATCTGATTGGTTTAGAAGCAACAGAACATCACACTTTTGATTTATCAAACGTAGTAAGTGTTGGTTTAACATTGATTCCTCACATGCAAGTATGAAAGACAAGAATCGCATGGTAATGAAATCACCTGTAACTGAATGCTAGTCACTCAGCTGGGGAAGCAGTTTAGTGAATAGCTGTTAAACACAAACAAGACTTTAACCAAATCTCACAGCTGGTCGAATCCCAGCTTGAAGGTCAATGCAGTTTATGATTTATCGCCATGCTCAATCGCCAGGAACCCAAAACTATATCTGAAACTTGACCAACTGTTTGCAATGAATAACAAAAACCAACAAAATTCCAGAGACATGAAACTGTTAAGGATTTGCTTTAACTGTTTGTTGTTGCTAATTATACCAGCCAATTTGATTGGCTTGTCAGCATGTTGTCATGCTCTTCAGCTGCGCATCACACAGAGCTGCCAGACCAATAGCTATCCTGAACCAGCATGACCTCATGCTGTCAGTTTGAGGAAAAAAAATTGAAGGATACATAGTTATTGGATGGATAATAATTGATTTCAAAAATTGAATTTACTTCAGGAGAACCATGCATTGCATGACTTGTAAACCAAACATGACTTCACGGTTTGAAAAACGGTTTGTTTAAATTATTGAAGGAATTCATCCTCATAGAGTAGGTCAGGGCATGCAGCCCCCCTTAACTTTGAGGTGCCATTTGACATACTTTTTATTGTCGCTTCATTGAATGCTTATGCTGTCAAGAAGGGATCACTTGACTCTATTTGTAACTAGTGAAACAAATGGAGTTATGGCCATTTTTGTAAAAAATTAAAAATTGCCTTCTTACCCAACCCATCAGGCAAGAAGCTTCCCTATTATAATCCTATGGCAATTTTTTCTGCAAGCACATTCAGCTTGAAAGTTATTTCTTTGGGTCCTTCTATCATTTTTAAGGCATTCTATTAACTTTTTCTGAATTTAAGAATTTTTCTGTTCATACATTCATTTTTTGATATTTGTTGCCCTGTTTCAATTTCGGCCAATTTTTTTCAATTTTAATTAGCTATTCTATCAAGATTTAAGGTACAGTACACATTATTTACTGGTTCCTGAAGAAACTTTGAGGCCCCAGTGTAGGGGGCCTCATGCCCCATGCCATTGTGGGGCCTCTCATATTTTAATTTGAAATCTATATTTCGAACTAAAATGCAAAAAACGTGATCCAAATCATATCTATGTGATGGTCTCAAAGTGAAGCATTGCAGATATCCATAATACTTTTAAAAATTTCCAAAGTTATTTCTGACAACCGCTTTCGGTTAAAGTTACAAAAACCATGCACATTTTTTTGTTTCTTTAATTTTTACTATGGTTTGGTGCTCTACGCCTTGAAAATTTATGACGTCACCTAAAAAAACCATCTAGCTCCAATCCTAACAATACGAAAAATGTACCATAAAAGGAAGTTTAAATATAAACCTGCAGGGGCCTCTCTCCTAAAATCCATATGTTCCACTGAATAATTTCAAATAATAAAGTACAAAAGTGAGTCCGAATAGAGACATTGTTTGAGTACAATATTTCAACCTTTATTTGGTCATCTTCAGGTACATAATGAGAGGGAATATTGATAGAGGAAGGTTATCACACAGAAAACAAAAACAAACATACATTTCTGTAAGTTTAGATATAAACCTGGAGGGGCCTCTCTCCTAACCCGGGGTTCTTGCCCCGACCTACTCTATGTTCAGCTGAAAATAGCAGTTTTTAGTCAACTTTTTCACCATCGCACATACATCTCAATTGTATATTCCCCATTGATTTTACATATCAGCCTGTTCTGTACTCATAGGTGTAGGAGGCCAATACATTTTGGGAGAGGCTGCCCAAAAATAAAGTTGCCCAAAGATTCCCACAAATAATAAATTTACAAAATGATCTGCCCAAAAGTGCATGAAAAATTTATTTTCCAAACCTTTTGGGGGCTGCAGCCCCCCCCCCCGACCCCCTGCCTCCTACGCCTATGTCTTTACACATATATATTGACTTTAAATAAAGATTACTTTTTAAACTAGGTGGAGGGAGTCTTCCCAAATTCGGGAGCTGATTCTGATTTGGACAATTAAAGTAAGGAAAGTTCTATCAAATTGTCAGAAATTTTGAACAATTGAATCGTCTGGTTTAGAAAATAATTGTAAAGAATGGACATAAATCAGGCGGTTGTTGTTTCGGATATCAGACAATCCTATTTTACAGTGTGGTATTGGTAACATCTCTGCACATTCACAAATTGGTTAGTCAAGTCTGAAATCAATGTTTCTCAGTTTACATTTGTTACGAATGGTGTGGGATTAACTTTACTCAATCATAGAGGATCACACCATAAATGATACATATCACGACAAAAGTAGAATTCTAATCTTCATAGCATAAAACAGTATAACTGACACAAACTCGTATGGACGATGACAACATAAATGATTCCCGTAAAACTAAGAAGAATTCTTTCGAATGTACCATAAAATATTATAAGAATAGACACACTTACCCTGGACCAGGGGCCCACCAAGTTCACTCCATCAGCTTGTCTCTCACTGACTGGGCTCAGCCAGATCCTGGTTTCGCATCAGGAAGTGGGTTACATATATGTATATGTAAATTAACTATGAAAAGGCAGTTATCTATTTTGTCAAGCAGATAAGACAGCTTTGAAATTCACTTTTTAATCAGTTGAGTATGATGTCGTAAATTAATATCATTTTACATGCTTGTCAATTATAGGTCTGTCACCATATGGGGATTACAACAGTTATTATTGGTAGGTGGCACTGCGATAAGGGGGTAGGGCTATTTTTGTCTTGGGGAAGCCCACCAAACGACATATTATCCGGTTTGTGACCGACAGTTAATAGTAATCTGGTTGTTAACACGTTACAATCCCCAATCTGTATGATAACAACACAAGTTTCTGTTGAACTGCTGTTTTGAGAACATAATCAATACAGTGTAGCTGACCCAAACAGTCAAACATTCAACAAACACACTCATAAAGTCCTATTCAGACTCCTTGGCTTGGTCAACAGCACTAAGCACATTGTTGAAAGGCGAAAGGGATGGCAATTCAGGAATGTGCTTGACTTGGAGACACCACCTGTACATAAATTCAGAACTACAAATGGAGGCAGACCAATTGTTAGATAGTAGTTCTGTGTACTCTGAGATGAGTTTTTTATCCTGTAATGTCTTGCCAAAAAGAGCAGCATTAGGCTGATCTAATGATCTTGCTTGAGGAATCACAATGATATAAATGACGCCACAGAAGCATTACATCTGACCTTTGTGATGTCACTGAAGTAAATCACATTTTCTCTTTTTTTAGCAGGCATATTTAGCCTTTGAGGTTTCAACCTAATTTGCCCCGCCACTTTAAAATGAAGCTGACAACTTTAGCCTGACAATTGTATTTAATTTTAGAAATTAGTAAATATGAACATGCAGTTTAAATCAACCACTTTTTCCTACTTTCTGGACAGCTGCTTCACCCTTAGCCTTATCAAATCAGTGAATCCTTGTGCATGGATACTGGACCAAAAACACAATCATCCATCCCTCCCTACCCTGTCACCTCCTCCCTACTCTCACCTCCTCCCTTGGGGGAGGGTAGCTCAGCTGGATGCACACTGGGCAGAAAATTATTTACTGGATCCAAGGTTCGATTCCTCTTCTTGCTGGGTCAACTGGATTATGTTGGACAGCAGTTTCAATGATCCTTCAGCAGCCTTCAAAGCATTGCTGCGTCCTCCCTATGTTCTTAATAGTATATCAGGTGCATAAATACAGGATGCAAAGCCTCAATCATCCGTCCATCCTAGCGTTCTCACTCAGTTGGGCTGACCAAATTCAATGAATTTTGATATCAAACCTCCATCTAACCCTATATGATTTAAAAATAATTGATTTGCATGTAATTTTCACTTCAGGCAATAGAAGTAGAAATTTGTGTAATCTCCCAGCTTGATATAGACAGATAGATAGGGAAAAGACAATAACCGGATTGAAAATAGATAGCCACTCTGAGTGTAGATAGCTGACATATATCAACTCGATTTGATAAAATGATTGACTTAATTTCAGATTGAAGGGTTGGGAGGATTTGATTAAAAACTAGTTGGACAGATAGACAGACTGCATAAAATTTTAAGCAAACAGTGGATTAACATATTGATTAATTTTCAAATTGCTTGATAGATAGATAGATAAATAGATAATTAGATAGATAAATAGATAATTAGATAGATATGTAGATGGATAGATAGATAGATAGATAGATAGATAGATAGATAGATAGATAGATAGATACATACATACATACATACATACATACATACATACATACATACATACATACATACATACATACATACATACATACATATAGATAGATAGATAGATAGATAGACATAGAAATAGATATATAGATAGACATATAGATAGACATATAGATAGACATATAGACAGACATACAGATAGGCTAACAGATAGACAGATAGACAGACAGATAGACAGACAGCTAGACAGACAGATAGACAGACAGATAGACAGACAGATAGATAGATAGATAGCTAGATAGATAGCTAGATAGATAGATAGATAGATAGCTAGATAGATAGATAGATAGATAGATAGATAGATAGATAGATAGATAGATAGATAGATAGATAGATAGATAGATAGATAGATAGATAGATAGATAGATAGATAGATAGATACTACAACAAGACATATTGTGTACTTGTTTGGTTGACTAATTGATCAACTTCTTGGCAAAAACCTTTTGGAATTCTGACAAGTTTTACAGTTTGAACTTTGGAGGGTGAATTCCTGGTGCAGGATTTGGAAAGTGTCAGGAGCACATGTGCTGAACAGAGAACCCTCACAATCAGCTTCATTTAGATACTGTATATAGTAAGAAAATCTCCTTATAGTTTGTGGACCTCATTAGCCTATTTAAGATGGGCACCATCCACATGTAATTGTTTACACATGCCCTAGTAGACTGCAACATTATCAGTTAGAGCCATTAACAACACCCATCACCCTCCCCAGGGACCAGCCTCATAATCTTAGAGGGCTTAGTAAGAGGACCTTTTCACTTAGTAAACAAAGTTGTATTTGAAAAGTCATATATGTGTCCTGCCAGCATACATTCAATGGGTTTCAATGTGTAAATTTACTATTTCAAGGCAATTAAAGCATTTTATATGAAATTCATTTGATTCTGAGGAAATTCATTAAAAAAATTAACTATAATTTCAAGGGTCTTGCTAAATCTTACAAAATATTACATAACCACTATTTTCTATATGCGTGTCACATAGGGAACAACAATTTATTTTGTTCTTTCAGAAGTCACTCAAGTTGAATAATTATATTGGGCTTATAAACTTACATCTGCACCTGGCTGCATGTAAACATAATTATGATATAAACTATTAGTAAAAGATATGTATTCAATGGAAAGATAAGACTTTTCTGTATGATATTTATAAAACATTGATAAATATCTGCACCAGGATGTTTGAAATACAAAATCCATAATTATTGTATCAGTTAAAAGATATTAATACGATCATGGATCTCTTCTAACACTATGAATGATGGATTGAAATCAATTTTCTGTGCTATAGTTAAACCTTGTGAAATAAGACATTGCCCAAGGTTAAACAACACGTTTTTCTGACATATGATTAAGAGAAAAACGGTCATTTAACCCCATATGTAGGGCTATGGAAAACAAAGGCCTACTTAACTTTTTTTAAATCAATTCTGATGCTTTTGGGTGGATAGAGGATGGATGACGGGGGCTTAATGTCCTGTATTTTTGCACTTGGTAGGCTAATTAGGATGGAAGGAGGACACAGCAATGAGGTGAAGGATGATTGAAACAGCCGTCCAACATGGGCCCAGGTGACCAGTCCAGAGCTGGATTAGAACCCTGGACCCAGCGATTGGCACCCCAGCATGCTACCGCCAGACCAACCCTCCCCCCCCCCCGAGTGGATAGTGGAATTAAGTCCCAAGCTAAATGTTAATACAAAAGCCCAATTATACATATGATTATAATAGGTCTTTGAAGGTGCCCTCACAGGCTGAGTTACATATTAAAATGTATAACCAAGGGAGTACAGTCTGTGTAGTTAAATGATAGATTCTCCCAACATGAGAAACAAAAGTAAACAATCTTTTTTGCAAATTAATCATTGTTAGTTCGATATTGTGACTAAGACCAGGGTTCTGGGATGGTATTGGAGATGGATTGATGCTCACCTCCTGTATTTCTGCACCAAGTCATTTTTTAAAATGGGCTCTAATAACTGTTTCAAATGAATGAAGGCAATTCGCAGCTGAAGACATTTCTCTCTTAGGATAGGATTAGAATTAGTGGGTGACCATTTAATAATCAGGGGGGGGGGCTTGGAGTTTTCCTCAGCAGGAAATTATTTCAAATACATCCTCCAATTGTGAAAAAGTAACAAGAAAATGTGTTTACATACAATATGCTCAATATCCCCATTGTGTGGAAACTCTTTCAACTTCCTTGTACAATAAGTCCATGATATGAAAAAGCACCTTTTGCAATTCAGTATTGACATTGAGAATAAATATATATAGAAGTTCCATTACAGTCTGTCATTTTGATATGCAAAAAGAGTGGACTGCAGCACTGAAAGAATGGCACTTTGTGAGTCAGCATACTGATTTGTCATCATCATACCAATACTTTCAATGTTAATTTGATGAAAGGAGAATAATTCCACTTGTTGGTGACAGACAAACGAATGGCTTGTGCATCTGATTTTTACTCTAAAATCAGTTAGGGCCTATGACAAAAATAAATTGTCTTCTCTTGATCATGACAAATCAAACAACCTGTGTTTCCCATGTTGAATGTAGGGAAGATGACACTTCATTGGCTATCACAAAGTGCATTTTTAACAGTAAACTGGTCCAATCATTTTTTCATAACTAATGGATAGGCTGTAACTTGTGTACTATTCTATCAACTTCAAAGTTCTCAAATACAACAAAGTTCTGTGGATATTGAAAATTAGGCTCCATGAAATAATACCTTATAACTTTTACATTCTGACTTTTTAAACATGCATTTTAAATGGATGCATTCCTGTTAAAACAATTGATTAATAAATGTATACATATTCTGCGAGAATAATACTTTCTTTTAAATTTCAAGGGAACTCCTGTTGCGGTTTATTTTGTTGTACTCATACAATTTAACATGAGATGGAAGCCGTATTGAATGTATAATAGCAGTCAGGGAAAAGTAAATTAATTCTCAAAGCAAATAAATGGGGTTTTGCATCCTACATTTAGAACAGCAAGCTCAGGCCCTTGACCTCCCTTTTAACATACTGTAATATGGGGTGAATCGGGACAGAACAGGAATGTGTTTTATTTCTTAAATTACAATGACTTCTTCTTAACCCAGGTCCATAATTTTTGACACAATTTGTAGCTTATATTTTTCTCGGGTTTTATAATTCTAACTGCAGGCAGTCAGGAGCTGCAGCACTTTAAACTTGGCCCTGCAGAAACTGAATTCTCACCTGCTGGTCAAAACTTTGCTTGTATCACAAAAAGCATAAATATTAGAGACACCAATCTTGCAGGAAACTTTTATCACCTAGTTTTGGCAAATTAAGGGTCTAGAATAGTGACTAGATGTCAGATTTTGTAATGTTTGGTCATGGGTTTGGATCCAGGTCTGTGACAAATTTTTGGAATCAACAAAAACAACCCTACCAATTTTCATTTGACTGCACTGGCATATCTTTTTGAAGAATATTATTGAACTTGTCATCATTGATATTGGATTTAGTTCAGAATTACCTATGATTAGCATAATTACCAGAAAAACACAGTTTTATATACTTTTGTGTCATTTATTTTTTTAAATCTGCAAATTTTACATGTAATTGAGTTCAGATTTTTCTTAAATTTTTTTTGTGCATGTCAAATGTATTTTCTAGTGTTCATTCACAAGTTGCAATTGCCTAAACATGAGAGGAAGCATATTTTACAGAAACAGAGGACTGTCCCAATTCACCTTCAAAGTAAGGTGTGAATTGGGACAGTAGTTTTTCATGAATAAATCATTGAAAATGAAATGTATCTTTAAATGCTCCTAGGGATAGCTGGACCTTTAGTTCGGACATAATTAGGGACCATATTTTGATTTATAAGATCATTTGTTACCATGCTATGACAGAAAAACTCTCAATTCTGTCCCGATTCACCCCATATTACGGTATTAGCATGATACCCGTAAAATGGGGGTGGGGAAATATTAAATATAAATTTTGTACATAAAACATAGCATATGTCCTTCTAGTAGGTGAAAAATGGTTGCAGGCAAGTTTTTGTGGATGGGCACCCTATACTTAGGCAACATGTTTTTTAATGAAGCCTCTGTCAAACTTCTAAATAGGCCTATGAATGTCATGAACAGGACGTTTTGAATAGGATATACAGATCAATACTTCCTCTTCATTTTTGTATTGTCACATGGTTGCTTTGTGATATCATCATCATACTATTAATTCATGGATCCCTTACGTACATGCTACTCCAACAAAACTACAGATTTCCCAGTTATGAAAACTTGCAATCTGCTTTTCTACAGTCTCTACAATGTCCTTAGCTGGGTCTGATGTTCAAATTGCAGTCACAGAAGCTGAAGTGACGTTTTCTCATAATCTAAGTGTAGGTCATCAAAAAACACCCTTTATTTTCCCCCAGGAGCTTCCCTCAAATGCATGTCTTCACGGGTGTTACGCCAGTACTATTAATTCACACATCATTGATGCTGCTACAGTCAAACTAGTGATTGTACAGTAATGAAAACTTCAAAGCATTGGCCGGGTTTAGGCTTTGTAAATACAGTCCCTGAAATTGAAGTGATACTTTTTTGAAAATCTAACAAGGTTTTCAAAACACTCTTTAAATAACTATATAACACTGTCTATTTATCAGACAGGCAGATCAATAGATAGATAGATAGATAGATAGATAGATAGATAGATAGATAGATAGATAGATAGATAGATAGATAGATAGATAGGATCATTAATAGATAGACAGAGAGATAGATAGATATGTTGGATCATTAATTAACTGACTTATTGATTGATTCTGAAATTTTTAAAGCTTTACACAGTTTCTTGGTATTTATTGAATTTGTGTAACCAAATTCATTTGAGTTGCTACTATAATTTTTGCACTATATCATAACAAAATGGGGAAGATAAAACATTAAAATGGTTAAAATTTCTGTAAAATATTGCTCCAGTGAAATAAATGCAATGACACATTTTTCACAAATATTTTACCATGGTAATTTTACTTATATCATAGAGTAACTTATAGATCCATACCAGGGTCTAGACCAGCGATGGCCATAATGTGATAAGATTAGCAGCAGTCATAGGGTGTACCCCATTTTCAAATTAGCAGCCCAGAGGATTGGGTGAGGGGGTGGGGGGAGGGGGGTGTCACAAAGCAAAACAGTGTGTACCGCTGTCCTCTGGTGTTATGTGCATAAGTCAGTTAGGTTTCATCCTGGCTTATTTAGTTAATTTATTGCCCTCTGGTGTCAAGTCATGAAAGCCCCCAAAAGCGAATTTTAGAGGATAAATACAGTTATTATACAGCATGGACTGGAGCTCAGAATTTATGTCTGTAGCACAACCATAAATGAAGACCTTGGGGTGTGATACCCCGGGGTAGTGCCTCATAGACTGGTGGTATTTAAAAAGAATGATAATTTTGATGACTGCAGGCATTTCCTTTTCTTTGCCTGCTCCATGTTGAGGGATTAAGGGGATGTTGATTGTTGAGTAATTCTGAACAGTTGATATTTCTAAGAAACAACCAAAATTACAGACTTGTAGGGATAGGAAATATGCCATCATAATAGAAATCATGATTGCTATTTTCTATATATATTACCTGTATGTGTTGATAGTATGCCAAAACTGACATATATATTAAAGAAATAATTTAACAATATTGAACAATTTTGGGATCATCGATTGATATGTAGAAACATAAGAACAATAAAATATATTGGGAGAATTTTATACTTAACATTTTAAATTGTTATGTTCTGCATCCATGGATTCAACTATGTCCTCTTGTTGCACACAAATATTGTTTAAACATGGATTGCGATGTTATAATCAACAGCAGAGAAATATTTTGTCTATCTTAGCACTAATATGTTAAAGAAATACTCCTGCAATATTCAAAACTTTAGTATTCCAATGATATTTTATAATATTAAAAAAATGATAGTGAGCACAGTTTTAGAAATGTTGTCATTTCATTAGGAAAATGTTGAAACAAATATGTAGAAGAGATAGTCATGAAATATAGATAATTTTAGTGTCAACATGATATTCAGAAATATGGCAATAATGATCTAACTTTATATATTTTTTAAAGTTTTCCAATTATTTTCAGAATAATGACATCAACATTTCTGCACATCATTCTAAAAATATTGATAATGACAATGTCCCCATTGCATTCACAAATATTCCTTTAACATGCATATCAATCTTGAAATCAACATCAGAGAAATGTTTAGCCAATCTCAGCATTAATATATATCAAAAATAGCTTTGTGATGTTTAAAAAGTTTAGTATCTTAATGATATTTTATAACATCAACAAAATGACAATAATCATATGAGTTGAAATGTTATATTTTCATCAGGAAAATGTTCAAACAAATATATAGTTTAAATAGTGATGCGATATAGACCATTTTAGTGTCAACATAATATTTAGAAATATGTCAATTATAATCTTAATTTATATTTTTTGAAATGTTTTCAAGTTGTCTGTATAATATTGACTAGAACATTTCTTTAAATCCTTCCACAAATATTAGAAAGTGATAATGTCCTCATGATACTCACAAATATTAAAATGAGATTGACGGAAATGTATTATAAGATATTAGAACAACATTTGGCTAATATCAAAACAAATGTAGTGCATAAATGTTGCAGAGATATGTTAAAATATTGTTAGCAAGACAAAATTTTTAAATATTATGAAATCTTTTGGAATAATATAACTTTTTTATCTTCCAGAAATATTAGTAAAACCTTAGAAAATAATATATTTCTCAAATGTCACTAGCAAGTTGCCGCATCCTCAAAAAAATCTCACCAGAACCTTTGGGGAACCTTAAATATAATAATTCGCATCAACATTTGTATATGACAAGTGCGGCATGACAAGAAATATTTGAAAAATATTAGTTGTTTACAGGGATAAGTCATCATGAACAGATAAGAGATCAGAATGAACCTTGGCTACTTACAATGCAGTTATATTGAGTGAACTTGCAGTCAAAACGTGAACCGTGCCATTTCAGCCTTTTTCTGTAGTTTCAAGCTGAGAAAATAATGTGAAATTACCAAGATACAATGTAATTGGAAGCAATGTGAACTACATTGTCATTATTTCGGTGTGACATTTGATAGTCAGAAGTATATATATAATGGAATGGTACCCAGAAAACTCCTGAAGGAGACGTGTGAAAAGCAGGATATGTACCATTGTTGCTATAAAGACCTTGATCAATTTATGGTAAAGCTCATCTTCAAAATTGGACTCCATTGTTACGATTCTTGTGCATTACCTATAGTTTGGATCCAAAGAGAACTTGATGGTCATCTACAATAAAATGTCCTGACTCATGAGTATGTTAGCTATAACTGTTGCTTGTCAAGCAAATTTTAAAGTTTACTTCACATGAGTGATTCAAAGTTCAAGATAACTTTATTGAAAAAGCAGTTAAGAAAAGGAAGTCACTAAAATCTTATGCACAATACGCACAGTGCATATAAAGTGTGTTTTAAATCTTGAAAAACTTCAAAATAAAAACACAAGACTCACATAATTAATAAGATAGATAGATAGATAGACTTTATTCAGCCACATTAAAAGAGGGTACAGACACGTATACATGATAACAAGCAGTACACTGTTGTAATGCGGTTCGGATTGCACACAAAAGTTAAGAACTTATTTCCAGTGTGGTCCGGACAACAAAATGACGTCAAGAGGCAATAAAGGCTATCCACGCTGCTAGTAATATTTATACAATATGAAAAAATTAATGAGTAACAGTAGCAGAAATTTCATTTAAATGTGCTTGTGCTTTTGAAAATTGTTTTACTTTAACCTTAAATAAATCTTTGCTATTAACAGTTTTAACAGTGTTTGGTAAATTGTTCCATGCTAACACGCCTTGGTAACTAAAATTACGATCATCTATTCCATGTGGTTTTTCTAAGAAAAAATTACTTTCCATGTGTCTAGTATTGTAGCGGTGCGATATTCTATTAAAATTCTGACATATGTAGCTAGGTGTGACTTGATGGTAAACATTGTACATGTGGTTTAGCATTAGTTGTTTTGCTCGATCTTTGGTACTTAACATTCCAGCTCTATCTAATTCATTCTGACCAACATGTGACTTAGGTCCTAAATCAAGAATAAATCGTACAATTTTATTCTGTAAAACTTGTAATCGTCTTTGGGCACCTTTGGTCAAACTCCAAAACCAAGCAGAGACGGCGTAGTCAAAGTGACATTGTATAAGGGCAAAGACAAGTAGTTTTCTAGATTGAAAATCTAGAACGTCTGAATTTCTGTAGAGAAATTTTAGTTTGGCTGAACATTTACCAATGATTTGAGAAACAGTAGTTTCTCCAGATAGGGTATTATCCATTTTAAGACCAAGGTCCAAGGTATTTTACTTCTTCGCTTGGTTTTATAGAGTGACCTTCACAATTGATGGAAATGTTTTTAATTGATCCTCGCTTCCGTTTGGAGCAGAGAATAATGGCTTCCATCTTACCCATATGCATTGATAAGTTATTGTTACTTAACCAGTGATGACATTTGGAAACTTCTTTGCTCAACTCGCTTTTTACAAAGTTAATATCACAGTGACTAGTCAATAAAATAGCATCGTCTGCATATAATATAAGCTTACATGAGACACAAGTAGACATGTCGTTGCAAAACATCAAATAGCACCACGGGCCTAGAATACTGCCTTGCGGCACACCACAAATTATCTCTTTTTCACTTGATACACAATTGTTAACACACACGACTTGCTTGCGGCCTTCAAGATAGGACTTAAACCAGGTGTTATCAATGCCAGCAATTCTTAGTTTTTCACAAAGCATTCTATGGTTGACACTGTCAAAAGCTTTCTGAACATCTAACATAAGGAGACCAACAAAGTTACCACGACTAATCTTTGATCTTATATAGTCATGTAAGTAAATTAAACAAGTGTCTGTTGAATACTTATCTCGGAATCCTGATTGAAACTCATACAAAATGCGATGTTGTTTGCAATAGCCTTCTACCTGTACTAGGACAGCCCGCTCAAGAATCTTAGAGATAGATGTTAGTACGCTGACAGGCCTATAATTGCCAATATCAAGCTTGCTTTTCTTTTTGTGGAGTGGAGTGACTCTTGCATGTTTTGTGCATTCAGGTACAATTTTTTGTTTGATTGAAAGATTGATAATATATATTTACGATTACAGATCACTATGTGAAGAGAAGTCATAGACTTACTTGATTATTATCGCTTTCATAGCTAAGTGTTTTTCAAGTTTGCAATTTACTTCTTCCAACACTGTGATGTCAGAGATTTAGTTGAATAATTTTGTTTATTACAAGCACAGATTTCAGGAAACTGACAAAGTGTCACGACACATGGATCATGATGGATGATATATGTTTCACTTGTTCAGCTTGCCCTGGCTGAAAGATGCTTCAATGAACGGTACCAAACAGACTACTTAGCCTCAAAGGAGAGTTGCAATTACTGACAAAAAAAGTTGTTTGAAATTGTGATGACTGGTGTCTTGTGAAAAACAGCAACTCATTTTGTTTGGAAAACAATGAGGTGCTACACTCAGCTTAGACATGCATTGTTTGTTGTGGTTGTACACAAATAGTAACATTGCCTGACAGTTTTAAATTCCTTTGTCATTAACTGTGATGTCAAACTCTGAATTGATAGGGTAAGGTAGGGGAAATCCGCCCCCGGGGCAAATCCACCCCCTTGAGGAGAAAAAGTTCTCTCATGACCCATAATATAAATGACAATAAATATTTCTCATGCAGATTAGTGCTTATGTCTAGAGACCACTGAAACACAGAGATTAGGCTGTTACATAGTTTTGTTTGGACTACAACTGAGAAAGAAGACATACATCTCATCACTAGGGTGCATCAGTTGCCCCCAACCTATTCTGATTCTGATGTCTATGTGATATGTGAGGAGGTTGGGAGTCCTGAGCATGAACACCAAATTTCAGGTTGAAATTCCAATGGGAACTACCACCTCCAGAGCATTGCTTATTTCAATGATATTTCAATGAAGCGTAATTACAATATTTTGCAAAATTGTCATAACTCAAGAACCGTTGGTCCGAGAGACTTGATAATGGACTCAAAATGTGCGGAATAAATGAGTTTATATTCATTACATGTAACTTTGGTCCTGGGACCAATAGTTTCAGAGCAAGATCAGAAAAAATTCTTTTTTATTGAATAAGTCTATTTTCGGATTAATGCAGAGGTCAGACTGAACAAGATCCATCACCAGAAATGTACATTATGGATACATGAATCCTCTGTGGATGAGCTGAGGTAAAAATAATGCAGATAAGATCAATGTACACTGGGTAGTGCCCAAATTTTAATAAATACCCATTTTTTACATAATTTCCAAGTATAATTGTGTTTTTGTCAAATAACGGAAAAACGGTTAGAGATAGAGGGATAGTTTCAATTGAAGTGAATATAAATATGGACATTTCGCACATTTTGAGCCCAATGCCAAGTCTCTAGGCCAAGTGGTTCCTGAGATATTCAGATTTTATGGGATAATCCGATTTTATACAAACAAGAGCCTGGAGGTGGCTGTTCCCACCAAAATTTTGAGCTGAAATTTTTTTTGCATGTTTTTATTATCCAGCCTCCAAACATATCACATAGACATCAACATCTGAATAGGTTGGGGGCAAATGATGCACCCTACTCATCACTAAGCAATTTCAATGTGTAATTGAAACTTTCAAAACTGAGGTGTTTTACAGGTACATGTTGTATAAACACATTACTTAATGTCATTAATAGCAATGTTTATTCAACGACTTTACTAGTGCAAGAGATTTCACCAATCAATAAAATGCATATTTAGAAAATACCACCCTCATAATTTCTAGTGGTCGGGGCAATTCCGCCCCTTGTCCATGGGGTAAATCCGCCCCCTCTGATTCTCATGTTAAAAACATACAAACACGAGATACGCCTTGTAAGTCACACTATTTTGGCATTAAGCTCCACTAATTGTGATTATGATTTTAATTGAGATGAAGTTAAGAATATTTGCCATGTTTTAGTGTATGTTGAATATGCCAAATGCAAACTTTTTTTTATTTTCACACATAAATTGTGAAACGATCCTTACATGTTTGTAAGTACACCCAGAAGAGCCAGGGCTTAATTTAAGAATAAAATTTACTTCAGAAGCCAAATGTTTCTTGTCATTTGTAACCAAAACTCAAGGGGGGCGGATTTGCCCAACACTTCTGGGGCAAATCCGCCCCCTGAGATTGAACATTCATATGGTGATGTTGGCTCAAAGGTGTTGAATTAAAGCATGTAAGTTTCCAGATATGTTCAGATGTATATATTCCATCATTCCCTGAAATACAATGTTCATTTTTCATAAAGGTGAGGGACTGAGCAAGGAATATATGTGAGAAGGGGGGCAGATTTCCCCCACCTTACCCTATGTCACAGATTGAAGTTTAGACCAATCACATTGACCAATACTCAATGATGTCACGGTTTAACTGCAAAACGAAGTTTTAAAAAAGCACATAGCTATGAAAACGATAATAAATTAGACAAAAACACATTCCAAATTTTAATCAATTTGACTTGATTAAGTCATATCTAATCATGATAAAGGTGCCCTATGGTCAATTTGACCTATTTTGATGTCAGGGATGTCATTGTGACGTCACAGACATTATCCTGACATCAGGTGAGGTCAGAATGCCCACAGGGTAAGATCAGATAAGATGCAACTCCAAGAATTTGAAAAATAACTATAAAATATCCAGGTTTACAAGAATTCAGAGAAACTTTCTTGTGCAGCATATTTCCCCGAAATTAGGTTGCCGGAGAGACAGATGTGTGGCTGCTGACATTGCCCAGGAAACTATGTTTTGGAAAAATCTGAAAAATTGCCCGATAACCAAAAAAAGACTCGAAAATATCCACAAAAGTGAGATTAACTTTCTGAAGTACTGTATTTCTGGGAAATTGGCCTTCCTGAAAAAAAAAGAAGATATATGGCTATAAAATTAGCACAGTTCACAAGTTGAAGCTGCTTTACATCTTTATGAGAGACTCCTCTACAGCTTAAGGAGCATCCCAGGAATACAGAACAATACAGGTTTGTCATTTTATGTCATTTTAATTGTATGAATTGCATCAGAGATGCGTGGGGCCAAGGAGCCCCCTCCCCCCTGGGAGTGAATGGTTCCGCATTGTCATGAAAATTCTAGGACTTTTTCTATTGCACTGGATGGAAGCTTGATATTTTTCAGGTGAGGCCACCAATTTACAAGGCAATCAGCACAGAAAAAAAGGAAGATATTATTGATGCAACAAAACTTAGCATATTCATAATTTTGGTGTGGCTACTTCAGACAACATTACAGATGATTTCATATTTGTAGACATAAGGACTGAATGTGAATTTTTTTTCTGGGACATGTATTCTATAGGGAAAAATGACATCAGAAAACTTATGACATCACTTTCCCCATAGGATACCATGCCCTAGGAAAAAAATTCACATTTCGTCCTTAAGTTGGATGTCTCAGATCAAAACTGTAAAAAGAACATGCCATTTGCATAAACATTTCGATTATTGCCTATGATGCAGTCAGTGGAATAGCCTGAAATTATGGGCCGGGGGAGCAACAATGCCTTGCAAAACTGACAAATTTATCTCCGGTTGTATAAAAAATATTCTTGCTCAACATCCCCCCACCATTCCAGGAATAGAGTAACATAATTATTATTCTATTTTCCTTGTTTATGTTGAACTGTAAAGTAAGTTCAGGGATGTGCAACTGAATTTTTATCTGTTTGCCGTCATTCATGTTTAGATAATTTAAAAAACTTGCTGTTGTTATTTTGTTGAAATCCAGAAAAGAAAAGCTGATCAAAATGTAGTGTCTCATTGCAGATTGAGGTTGCAATGGCAGATGTGAAAAGCCTAAAGTACATTCCGATAGAAGAAATAGAAAAGGCGAAAGAGAGAATAAAAGGACTCGTCACAAGGACGCCTTTGATAGAGTTGGATGTTGCAGATCTTGTTCCAGATAAAAGAAGGGTAAGTTTGATGTCTCGGATCTTGTTTTACATAAAAGAAGGGTATAAGATCAAAAAAAGGATAAGTTGGATGTTGCAGATCTTGTTCCAGATAAAAGAAGGGTAAGCTGGATGTCTCGGATCTTGTTTTAGATAAAAGAAGGGTATAAGTTGGATGTCTCAGATCTTGTTCCAGATAGAAGAAGGATAAGGTGAATATCATGGATCTTGCTCCAGATAAAATAGAATATATTTATCCAATGTTCTGATGCATGCACACAAATTATGTTACAATTTTATTTTCTCTCTTCTTTCAGGTATTTCTTAAACTAGAGAACCTCCAAGAACCGGGGGCCTACAATGTCTAATGGGGGGGGGGGGTTAAAATGCTCATTAGTCATGTTTTATCTTTATTCTCTTTCTCTTTCCAGGTATTTCTTAAACTAGAGAACCTTCAAGAACCGGGGGCCTACAAAGTCAGAGGGGCTGGAAATGCCGTGAAGGCTCTGATCGAAGAAGAGGGCAGCAACATCTTTGAGAGTGGAGTTCTTACGAGTAGTTCAGGCAACTTCGCCCTCGGTCTCTCACACGTCTGCAAGAAACTGGGAGTTCCCTGCACAGTCATCATACCAAACACTGCTCCGGACATAAAAGTCAATGCAATTCAGAGAAATGGGGCCAAAATTGTGTATGTCAGCTATAACACATGGTGGCATATTGTGGTCACTCACGACTACACCTGTGTCAAAGGAGACCATGGGAGATTCATCCATCCAACGTGTGACCGAAATGTGATTGCAGGTGAAACTACATGTATCCGCTTATTGAGCAATTATGCAATTTCCAAGTATAAAATCCATTAATCTAGAGCATCGAGGCCAAGGGCAATGCTTTTTCATCTGTTGTAGAGTTTGTCATTCTGTTTATCCCTACAATCTGGCCAACTGTTAATCTTAAATATCCTGTATTTAAGTCCAACAAGTGCTTGTAATATATGATAACCTGCTATTTCTAGATATCGCTATATGTCCATCATCATAAACTTTGATTAAATTCTTTTACTGAATATATCGAAAGTGTAAGATGTAGGCCTTTTAAAAGCTTGTAAAATGCTTTTGTGCACAAAATATAATTTGAACAGATTTTAATCACATATTCAAGCACTTATTCGAGCATTTATTCAATCACTTAATCAATAAATCATTCAATCAATCATTCAATCTATCAAACATCTATCTATCCATCTATCTATCCATCTGTCTATCTGTCTATCTGTCTAGCTGTCTGGCTGTCTAGCTGTCTAGATGTTTATCTATCTATCTGTCTATCTATCAATCTATCAATCAATCAATCAATCAATCAATCAATCAATCAATCAATCAATCAATCAATCAATCTATCTATCTATCTATCTATTAATATTTTCCTCTGGTTTCCCGTTTACTAAGGCGCAGGAACAATTGGACTGGAAATTATGGAAGATCTGGACCATGTCGATTTGCTGATCAGTCCATGGGGCAGTGGTAGTCTGTCAACTGGAGTGGGTTCTGCCCTTCATGAAATCAGTCCGTCCTGCAAAGTGTACGCTTGTGAAGTCAATTGCGCTTGTCCATTGATAACGTCATTTCAGGCTGGAAAACCATCTTGGGCCTTGAATCATCAGGAATCGTTTGTCGATGGAATGGGAGGCAAGGTGAGAGAGATCATTAGTGTAGACGTATAAATAATAATTTTTGACCTGCTCCACCAAAATGAGATCAAAGTCGACCTGCTATCATATTGAGTTCTGAAATTGACTTTATTCTACTGGAATTGGGCTTTAAAATTATGTTTCATGGGTTTTGATATCTCCATTGAAACCAAAGATATGGCACTTCAAACATTGATGATACGAAACATCAAACTATGAGAAAACGGCACTCAATTTAGATCATTTAAAAGAAATTATTGGTAAAATGGTCTTAAATACTCAAAGAAAACTACTTTTCATAAAATGTGATACCAACAGCTAAAAAACATCAAAATGTGGCCTTTTGACACATTTTGCTCATTTCTGGGAAATACAGATTGCCTACTTTGAACTCATTTTGGTGGAGCAGGTCACCTATACATGTACATGTGTAACCCAGAAAACAACACATGTAGCCTCTTTGATTGGTGTATATTACTTTTAAATTATAAATCTGATACTGCGTGGTGTTTCAACTGACAGTCAAAGCCTCTTTCACACTGTGCAGACTTCATCAGGTCAAGGCATTGAGTGGCTTGTAAATGAAACGTTGCATGTAAGTTGAAACATGCCATATCGTGTTTAATACTGTTTGTGATTCACCAAGTATAATCTTTATAGTTTCTGAAATCAAAATTAACAAAATACAGTTCTGCAGAATTCCAATTACATATTTTTTGCATTAGTTACTTAAACCAATTATGATTAAATAGGAATTTTATTATATAGTTTCCATAGACTTTCATATAAATAACGTTTTCAACAGAATAAATGTATTGAAAGATCTGTATATCTGTCACGCAAAAAAATAAAGGTTTTCCAGAGGAAGGCAAACTTATAGGAAGTTCTTTATCCCACTTATAAAACATCTTCTTTTATTCTATTGCAGAGCGTATTTGAAGAAATGTGGTCTCTAGCCACAAACATCATCACGGACAGTATTCCGTTGCCCCTGGAGACCATCTGCAGAGCAATCCGTCTGCTTCTTGAACGCCGCCATATTGTGGCAGAGGGCGCCGGTGCAGCCCCCCTGGCGGTGGCTCTGGGTTGGCATGACAACAATGAGATAGATCTTAAGGACAAAAACATTGTTTGTTTGGTGTCAGGGGGGAACATCAGCAGCAAGGTCCTTGCACAAATTCTCAATGGACACACGCCATAATTTTTTGATTTAAAGAATGCTGTTATCAATTTGTGTGAATTAATCAATTAATTTAAGATCCTAGCAACAGTCCTCAAGGACACAAATTATGATCTCAGATGGATAGTAATAAGGTTGTCCTTGATTTTTATGATTTATACCATTTAATATGATATGCCATTCAGCAGCAGCAGCTCACCATGTACAATCATTTAAATTTCCCGGGAAAAACTAGCTTTTTAGCTGAGTAAATAAATAAATTATTGTCACAGAAGTTTACCAAAAGTTGATGGAAGCAAGATAAACTCATGATGAGACCATATGGCAAGTTTCAGAGTGATAGGTGTAACAGTGCGATCGCCTATTTGGTCTGAGTTTGTAGAAAAATTCTAGGGGTAAGAGCAGCTGCGCTGCTGAAAACCCCTGTGATACTTATATTATAGAATTAAATGCCACTCTTCTATGGGATAACTAATTCTCTGCTAGATTTAATCTCTATTGGACTACATTATTGTACTTGTCAGGGAGGATTGTCTTATGGTAAAAAGATAAACAAATACTCCTTTTATGTATTCTTTTATTCAGATGATCTGCTACTCACAAACTTGTGCCTTGGCTTCGGGTTTATAAAATGTAATAGACTTTGCTTGCACGTACGATTATCTAGTCATAGATTACTACTTGTCTTCAGTCTTATTCTATGCGGCCTATGAATAATTGTTATATACTCAATATTATTGAAATATACTTTCTTCATGCTATTCCTTACAATAATAGCCAGAATCAAGTTGAAAGAAGGGTTAGAAAATGTGGACAAGCTTTTATTAGCAAATTGAAAACGGTTTCAAGGTTACTGGCAGTCTCCGTTGAATGATTTTAATGATGAAAAGAAGAACTGCTAATTTTCTATTGAAGCCATTTTAATACTGTTTTAACCATGGATATTCCCTGACTTGTTGTCTTTATTTTATTGCATTTTCGTGTATATGCTTTACTTATCTTATTTTGAGCAAGGCTAATAAACTTGTATATATCGTATATATTTATGCCTTATTTCTCATACCTCAAGGTTCTAGGACAAATTTAACCCAAGTTTCTTATGCATGCCCCCTCATAAATACCAGCCATTGCTCTACTTGAAGTACATGCTGCTACATGAGCTTCAGCAATGACATGTTCCTCTTGTTGGTTAGTGCACTTTTGAGCTTTTTCAGGTGTGCACTGACTTTTTTCTTCCAACCCCCTACCCAATAAATCTTTAGAGCATTTGGCAGCAAATTAGAATGGGGAGGAAAAAAGCAATCACAGAATGAATGGTACTTTGATAATAAGATAATAGTCAATTCTGACAAAACACAATATTCGACTTTTGCTAGGAAAAACAAAGCAACACAAGAAACACATAATAGCCTGATGCTCAATAATGTGAAAGTCTAAAGATCTAGATATGTAATATACTTAGGGATGAGACTCGTTGATCAGCTAAAATGGAACTACATATTCAATACTTACAAACAAGCCTGCTAAATCAAATCCTTTCATATCGTAAAAGACTGGTTACCAAAAAATGAAAAACTTTTATGCATCCACTCAATAATAAAGTATGGTATACAACTGTATGGATGTGCAGGCAAAAATTTACTCAATAAAATACAAGTGTTACAAAATAGATCAATTAAAATTCTTTTTCAGTATGACTACTTAACCCCCACAAAACAAATCCTTTTTGACAAAAAATTACTTAGTGTCAAGGACCTCCATATTATCATCATAGCGCAATTAATTTTGTACATAAGCAACAGCTAAAACTTTAACCTCCTATATTTGATAATTATTTTACAACAAATTACCAGACAATCGCTCGACAAACAAGACAATCGACACTACTGCACATTGACAGAACCCAGACTGTACAAGCAAACCACAAGATAGCAATTAAGGGTAGTGATATTTGGAACAGACTGACGACTGACATACAGACATACTTGACATGTCTATCACCAAGAAGCTTCACAAGGACAGTCAAGAGATATCTTATTGCCAAGTACAACAGGAATGATAACGGATCTTGAAAAAATTATCATACAACAATAACAATAAACTGCTTATCACCATCATACTATAATAGAAAAATGCACCAATCTAATTTTAAATTTGATCTAATTACTAATTTTGTAATTTCTGGCCCCAGCCAGATAAGCCTCGGCTTAATTTGGGGCCTCCACTGAGAAATAAATTAACAAACAAACAAACAAACAACAAACAATCATACGTAGCAGCTAGACCATCATTTGCTCCAACAGAAGTGTGGTGAAAGTTATCGATTTCTTCTACAAAATACTCCAGTTACTTAATATAAAAATTTAGGCAACTTTAAAGTCACAGATATAATAATTTCCTTTAACTTCTCTCAAAAACTAATATTTTTTGTCTCAGGCTGGAAATATTTTTGCTTTCGTGCGATTTCCTGGGAATTATTGGTCTATAAATAGACTACAAATTATTAAATATAAGTTCAAAAGTATGCCTACACCAAGCCTATTATTACATACAGAATTACGAAAGAAAGGACTTAATATAACAAATTGTCTGGTGCATTACATTTTATTCCAATGGAGGCCGGTGTATGCATACATTTGTATAAGTTATTCACAACTGGAGACTGTGAATAACTTATTGGGCTAAAGCCCACGGGTGATAAACACATATTGCTGATCCCATGGTAAATAATCGGCTTACGCCATGAGACAAGCAGTCAAACAGTCAATTATGAGAAGATAAGTGGACAACAAAGAACATGGGAATTATCGTGCTGAAATATTGACATGTGATTGGCTGACGGAGGTGTTGAATGGTATAAGAACCTTTATAACCCATATAATTATGCCATATGCAGGAATGTCATGTAAATAAATTCTCACAGGTACTTACAAGAATATCAGGAATTTATTTGTACAACTGAATTTTATGGTTAAAATAATTTTTAACACCATGGCTTCATGTGGGAAATCACCACTTGTGTGCATACTTCTGACATCAACTGTATATACATATGTGACTGAGACTCACATATAACAAGCCCTATACTGTTACCATCATAATGATACATATTCATTGCTCATTTATCCCACACTGAAAATCACTATGTGCATGCATTATTCAGACATCAACTGTATTCAGACAATCTCACAGCTGGGTGGTGTAGTGGTCAAGGTTCCCGCCTGCTCCACTGAAGGTGTTTGCCTGCATGGGTTCGACTCCTGGTTGTGGAACCCAAAATTTTCAGTCTACCTTTATGAGCAAAATCCCAGCTGGATGTGGTTCGGATGAGACGTTAATTTGCGGCCCCTTGTATCAGTGTCTTTGCTGGGCAAGTAAAAGATCCCTCACATGGGTAAATGTGTAACATGTTGAGGACTCCTGCTCTCTCTCTCATCTCATCAATCAACCCTCGTGAGCGCCCAGAACTGGGCTAAGAGGACTGCACTTACCATATCTATTTATCTATTACAAATTACACATCCTATACTGTTGCCATCACAATAATAGCAACACACTGCAATTGCATGCTCACTAATAATCCCAGTAACACTCTATATATACAAACTGCATTTGCATTACAGCCTACCACTGCAATAACACAGCCAGCCTGTTGCAGTGGCAATGAATGCAGAACTGTCTGCAGGCGTCTCACTGCAGCAAGCTGGCCGACAGCAGCCATGCTGGACTGGATGTGTCTGCATTGGTGTGTGTGGAGTATTGATTGAACATAATGTTAGCTGCTCTGCTCCAAAATGGCTACAGTTCAGATATTATGTCAGTCAAGTGGACTCTGCTCTTGTTTAGTGTGACACAGTTAAATGGAAAATAGATCATGATCACTATCTAGATCACTACTATCTACAAATGCATACACTACATAAAGAATAGTAAGGTAAGTCCAGACTGTATCATTCTATATTATGTGTATTTGGAACAATTGCTGCTGGCACCAAATCATAATAGTCCATATCTATACCTGGGTTAATTTTGACTCTATTATTTGCCATTTGAAAATGTCTCAAATTCATAACATTGCAATGATAGGCCTTTATAATTATGTGGTCTACATGATAATTAGCATGCACTAAGCATGCATAGACACACAGGCTACACAATATAGTCATGTGCAATCACAATAGAACTAATAGATCCAATCATATGACTAATATATTATACAGTGCCAATAAAATGTCATGATCTCCCCCTATAACAATGGAATTTTGGTCTATATATCTTTCCCAAGTGCCTGTAACATAGTAATGAATAAAGTATTGACATTTCTTTTCAAAAAGTAAAAAGTCCACCATTTAAAGGTTTACATTCAATCTTAATCATATTAATAATAAGTTGGGGAGGGTTGGTTTAGTAGTAGTGTGCTGGACTGCCAATCGCTGGGTCCAGGGTTCAAATCCAGCTCTTACCGATCACCTGGATCCTTGGCCTATGTTGAATGGCTGTTTCAATCATCTTTTGCCTCATTGCCGTTTCCTCCTCCTGTCCTAATTAGCCTACCAAATGCAAATATACTGGACGTTAAGCCCCAATCATCAATTAATGATAAATTTTGTCCTTGTCATTCAAGAGAGAAAAAGATTGATTGCATCTTGTATGATAGTTACACCGCAGTAACAGGGACTAATTGAGAAATTTTGATGTATGACATCATAATTGCACATTTTAGAAAAAGTTTTATTTTAATATTTATCTGCCAACAAGAATGATGAGTATTTCTGCATTTTTATTTCAGATCTACCAGTTGCCAAATCCAACAGAAGCAACCAAAATATCAAAATGGGAGTTTCAATGAAGACAAATCTTGCTTTCCTGGTCATTCTCTTAGCCGCTCTGGCCAACCAAAGTGGACAGCGATGCATTCAACTGTTGGACGAAGACTACTTCAAATGCTTTTTATACGGTCAGTTTGTAGAAATAAATATGTCATGCACAGACATAGGCGTATCAGAGGGGGGGGGCAGGGGGGGCGATCGCCCCCCCCCCCCAAAAGTTTGAGAAACAGCAAGATTCGGGCAAAAAGGTTAAAAATTTCGGGCAGATGATTAAATAAAAACTACTGAAAATTAATGATTTCCAGGCAATTTAATTTGAAATGTATGTAAATTTAGATCGTGAAATTCGGGCAAATGACGCTCGCCCCCCCTAAAAATCCCGCGTGCCGTACGCCTATGTGCACAGAGAAAATTTTCAGACGATTCTTTAGATGAAATACAATTGAAATTCCTTTCTTGTAAATCCAAAATTATTCACAGCGACATCCAGAAGAATTTAGATTTATTTCAACGTGGAGACAGATATATGTAGGATGTCAGAAATGTTATGTCTTTTAAGGTAATAGCTTTGGAGTCACAAAAAAAAGAATTTCATTTGTATGTCATGCACAGGTTTCAGTATTAATGTAAGGGGTTTCATACACAATATTTAATCTCCCAGACACTGAAATAAAATTTGGTTTTGAACTTTTCAAATTAATATCTTCTCTAAACTTACTTTAAAGTTGGTAAAGTCAAATTTACAATATTGAATGTAATGTCAATAGAGAGCTGTTACAGGAAATACATTGTAAACACTGGTATAAAATATACAGTACATCATTTTATAAAATTATATGTATGTCCATAAATAACTACTTTTATTTGTAATTGTCTATTTCTTCTGCGTTATTGAGACAACTTCCATTTATGGCAAAAAATATGTATCTTATCATATCGTATTGTATCGTATTGTATCGTAAGCGCATGGAAGTGTTGAAGTGTGTAAGTGGGAGCATCTGTTTTCAAAATGTATTGGGTTGAACTGTATGAGGTTTACACACATTTACAGTCAGGAAATTTGATATGCAAAACAATTGAACTGCTGCACTGTGAAAATGTCACTTCGTGTGTCATCATGCTGATGATTTGTCATAATCATACCCAATACATTCAATGTTAATCTGATTTAAGGAGACAAATCCCGCTTGTTGATGACAAGCGAACGAACAAATTATGCATCTGATTTTTCTCTGTAAAATCAGTTATAACAATCAAATTGCTTTCTCATGATCATGACTAATCAAACAGCCTCTATGTTTCCCATGTTGAATGTAGAGAAGATGACACTTCAACAGCTATCATGCATCACAAAGTGCCATTTTCACACTGCAACAGTCCACTCTGTTTGCTTATCAAATTTCCTGACTCTAAAATGAATTTCGTCTTTCTAATTTGCAGGCTCCTTGGCGTTATGCGCTTGTGTTTTGAGCGTTCTACTAGTTGACGTCATTCGACTGAATCCAGCCAACAGCCATGACTTCACTTCACTTACAGACCAATATTTTTACCAGAAACGGCAAACCCTTTACGGGCGCTGGATTTGGAAGACGATGAGACTTGCCATAAAATCATCACAAAACGCACAACAGAAATACTTACTGCAAGTTTTAAACATTAAAAAAGTGGCAAATAGGTATGATTACGGGAAGATACCCAACATTGAGTTCTTCCAAGATAAGATTCCTTTTGAAGATTTCGAAGAACATTCAAATATGATCATGAATCAAAAAGGACAAGCCACAGTAACGGCTGAATTGAAGCACAACAAACGACGAGCTGCTTCGTTGATGGAATACATCTCAAGTAAGAATAACAAGAACAGAATGGGGAGACCTCTGGTGTTAATCCAAGGATGTTACAATAACAACAAACAGCCAGGACACCACCTGGTGGACTTCATTGCCAGTACATTCAGGTGAGTTGTAAAGAAAAGTTGTCCAGCAAATATATAGAGGCATCTTTTCTTCTCTGCTCATCAGTTGCTCGTGGGGGGGGGGGAGTTGGTATTACGCTGGACTGCCAATCGCTGCGTCCAGGGTTCGAATACAACTCTTGCTGGGTCACCTTGCCTATGTGTTCAATCATCGTTCGTCTCATTACCGTGTCTTGCTCCTGTCCTAATTAGCCTACCAAGTACATAAATACAGGATGTGAAGCCCCAATCATCCATTCATCCATACTTCTTTTATTGTTAAAAAATCGTGCAAGCTACATTGATGCACATTTTCCTTCCATGTTCATTGTACCAGAAATAAATTCAAAATTGTTAGTTGTAAATATCAGAGGCACACCATGATCTGTTATACCAATTATCTTTTATGAACCAGGTGCCTGGCTGGCTGGCTGGCAGACTGTTTGCTAGGATTTTCCCAGCTGGCTAAGTTGTCAGCTGGGGGTCAATTTTTGGCATTCAATCGATGAGATTTGCAGTCAGGTATAATGAGAAAGCATTGGAGGCAGCTGGCAGGGGAAAAAAAGAATTCTTATCAGCTGCCTGGGAGGTGCTGAATGATGCTTGAGCTGGCTGGCAACAAAGCTAGCAGCATAACAGATATTTTCTCCCAGTTGCATAAAAAATGAATCTAAGTTTCACAAAAAAATGTGCAACCAAGACCTTACACTGACATGGGCATAATAATAACAGTCATGAGGTCCCCCTGAATATGAAATGGAACTGGAAATAAATATGCCGAAGTGAATACCCATCACAAAGTGGAGGATTTATTTACAAAAAAAAATCTGTTGAAATATTGGACTGAATAATGTGAACAATGGCAAACTGTCCTGTCACCTGAGTTTTCCAACAATAACCATAGTTTTGATTACAGTCCTCATCATATTTACATGGAATCTCAAGTTCTTTTCTATGCTGCTGAAGTGTTATGTCAGACATGACTCTATTCTCTTGCATTGCCGGGGAATCTGACCGAGTTTAAAATGACATCACAGCTTGTAGTTATTTTATATATTGCAATGCTAGAGTATAGATTTATCTCTGACATCCCACTTCAACATCATAGAAAAGAACTTGAGATTCCACGTAGATACGACGAGAACTGTAAGATAATGAAAATACACTTTCTTTCCAGACACCACTCGTTCTGGTGCTATCCAAAAGAAGTTTTCAAGATCTCCGATGAAGAGACTTACTTATACCTGGCGGCGATTCACAGTTTGAAGGAACGTGAGGTCTCATACATAATAGCGAGGGATGCCAGTACTCTATATGCATTCTGGAATATTGTGCAGTCAAAATGGACAGAGATTTGTGATGTCATTGAATGTGGCTTGATACCAGAGGTGAAGAGTGTTGAGGAGGAAGATCTGTACAATTTGATGGACAATTTCAGAGGACATCGCACGAGGGCACGGGAGTTGCGGAATGAGTTCAAGAAGGGGTTTAAGGTAAAAGTGCAAAAGAATTGCCATGGACAGAATCTGATCTTGAATTTATGCATGAAATTTGCAAGTAATTTTGTAAATTGTCACAAAAAAATGGCAATGTTCAAGTTCAATTTTACTGTTAAGCATCAATAGAAAATACATCAGGTGATCAACTATTGCTAAGTTAAATGATAGGCAGATAATTAGAAAATTATATGTGTCTTTAACAATATTTCATGAATGAACATTTCGAAGTTTTGAAAATAATTATATAAACATATATACATTTTTCAAGACTTTGAGGTGACTCAAAAATTTTGATGTTGTGGTAGTTTCAAATTTGGACCTTTATCCATATTGAACAAGTAAGATAATTGTGAAACAATGTCACTCAGCATGGATTAATTTTGAAGGAACCAGCTTGACATGGCTTGCTGAAAAAGAAACCTTGATGATATTGTTTGATGAAAGTTATATTGTTCAACATTCATCAAGTTATGCAGCTTTCCAAGTCGGAATTTGTGTGTACACTCTAAAAAATTTCAGACAAAATTGGTTTTTTTAGATTCAAAATGGTTTTTTGAAAAACCAAATTTCAATGCAAAAAACCAACATGGATTTTTTAAATTTGAATCTAAAAAACCAATTTTGTCCCGACATATTTTAGAGTGTATGGTAGGAATTTGACAGATACTAACTTGGAAAATGTGAAAAAATCAAATGACCTATTACTTCCTTTTCAGGGCATAGCATCTCGGATATGGCGGAAACTATCTTACGTCCAAACTCTAAATCCTGAGTCGAATTCTCCGGAATGGTATTCTTTACTCAACAGAGAAATGAAAGACATTTCCCTTTTGAAGAGTTGCTACTACTTAGCAAATGAGCTCATAGCCATTCCGGACAACATCAACAGTAACTACTACACTCCAAATACACAGACATTTTACGTTGAATGGATTCAAGATAGGGATTGCGAATACGACTGGCCTGATGTCCTCACTTCTGATGAGGTACACTTTAAATATTTGAAAGTTTTACATTTTTTTTAGAAAAATTTTGTCAGTGTTTCCAAAGAGATTTTCCTGTCTTCTGCTGTTATTTTGTCTGTAAATTATTATAGGTGATTTCAAGTATTAGTTAGACTCCAATTTGGAGGGTTCTAACATGCATTTCGAACCCGACAAAGAGCTGTCTAACTGACTTAGATATCATATGCATCTTCTATTATACATTTTAACTTTTAATTTTTCCAAATAAACAATAATCTGATTGTTTGTTTGCTGCTGTAGACAGATTTGATCCTTAGCCGGGCGCTAACATGCAAAATTGTCAGTTAGAACTCAGGTACCAGCTTTTCCAATGGTATAAGTATCTTGGTGATATCTAATTAGCATATGTCCAAGAATCGGGGAAAAAAACTCCCTTCATTGTAGTACTTACACCAAATTTACCATATTTGATATTTAAATGTTTGGATTATAGAGACTAGTAAAGGTTATTCACCATGGGAGAGGGAATGTGTGATTTATTAACCGAGGTGTTTAGCCCAAGATGTGATAATCACATATTCCCGATCTCATGATGAATAACTGGCTTGTACCATGAGACAAACACTCAAACAGTCGAACATGAGATGATAAATGGACAACAAAGAATATAGGAATCATTGCCCTGAAATACGGGCATGTGATTGGCCGACAGAGGTATCAAATGGTATAGTTTGAATAATCACCATATATACGTTGTTATTATGTTTGAAATAGTTTTCTGATATTTCACCAATTTGGACGGTCAAGTATTTTATTGTTGTTGACAGAATCAGTCAAAGACACCATGCTGAAACTAATTATTATGGGTGCAAAATTGTTTCTTCAGGCATAGCAAGGTTTGCATTGAATTGCTCTGGAAAAAGTCCACATTTTATCACAGACATCTTAAATCATCTGCGAATCTTGGCATAGTGCTTGAATCAGCATCCTTATAGACACACTTCACCTAATAAATTTTTTAAATGCACATTTTTGTGAAAAACACCAAATAAATGTTAATTAGCCTGTGTTTGAATTTGTCTCACGAGCAACGTTTGCCTGTCAAAGATTTCAAATCACAAAAATTTTATTTCAGGTCCAAACAGGGAAATCCTACGAGATGGTTTTGACATCCTACGATTGTGAATACATCCGCTGTAGAACTGGTCTAATGGTTAATATGGTCACCTTGGTTAGCGGTCGTCCCACGTTCAGTTTCGCGCAAAGGTAAGCAATGAGAGAGCAGTATACAGACAGCTAGTCAGGTAGACAGACAGATACATGGATCACATAATGGTAGGGCTTGTCGCACAATCAGTTTTGCTAAAAAGTAGCCAATGCATGTGCTTTAAAAGTAAGGGTTGATAGCTGGCTAAACAGAAAAATTAGAGGAATAGATTAATATGATATTAATTATAATAGGGCTATACTTATTTTTTTGTAAAATGCTCTTCTTATCAGTGCTTAAATTAAAGTATTGGTTCATAAATATTCTTGTTGTAAGATCACTTATAATACCTTGTCTTTTGGCCTTGAATTACATGTATAATGAATTATTTTTACAGAAGTGACTACATCCTTAATGTTGAGGAAGAAGAGACAAGGGTTGATTTATTAGGAGAGATCATTAAAGGGACAACCAAACGCTTGGGTGCATCACTAGTCAATTTCGCCGTAACGGAAAGTGTCACGGACAGCTTTAACATTGACAGTCTCAGATCATACAGATTGCTCTATTCTGGTAAACTTAATTTTATATTTATCATCAAAGAAAAGGAGACAAAGTGAATTTCTTGGTAAACTTTAAAAAAATACATTACTGTTATTTGATTGATACAAGAGGATCATTATAAAATAACAACCGACTTTAAATAAAATGTTATCTTCTTCCTCTTCTAAGCTTCTAAACCCAGAAGCTTGGAAATGAGTATTTTGTAGTGTCAATACAATGTATGAATGCTGGTAGAACAACTGCCTATTAAAACTGCAGATATTTTGCTTTTTAATATTCAAAATAACAAATCAGTTTCTTGCTTGTTTTTTCAGGCATTGGAAGGGTGGCCTATCACTATGTTTTATTTATAGAAGTTGAAAAAGCAAAAAACAAACAACAATATGACAAGAGTGAATTGCTGATGGTAAGTAAGAATGTTATAATTTAAATGTGACCATACATATAATGTAATATTGGGGGAAAGCTTGAATTAAAAGGAAATAAAGACCAAATATAAATGAGAAATAATTATTAACTAAGACATTTCAGCTCAAGTGTAGTATCCAAAAAGTATTGACCCCACTGGATAAAATAGACAAGCTGACAGAAAATGAAATTTATCAACATAAATGACATAACTATCATACATTGATCAACAAAGTTTATAGCAAAACTGTTTTTTTTAAATAATTTTTTAAAAGACATAAATCATAGATGCTAAATGATTCTATATATTTTGTTGGCATTGATTAAAATTAACTTATAATATTGATAATTTTCTTTTTCAGTTTGACAAGGATCTCTGTCTTTCCTTTTCGCAATACCAAAGGGCAAGGAAACTGAAGAAACTTTCTCCTATGAAAGTCATTGAAGTCGAAATTGGGACGTTTCAAAAGTTACGGAGCATTATAAGCATGGACAAAAACACAGCTCCTTGTAATACACCCAAGATATTAAGAACTGTGAAATACCTAGAATTTCTTCTAAACAACAGTAAAGCTAGTTTTGAGTGGAATAAAAGTGGTGGAAGAAGGTATTGAAAAACTACTGTAAAAAGATAGAATTTATAATGTATTTATTCCAACATTCCATCACTTAATAACACTGATTTTGTCAATATAAAAGAATATAAATCAATAGTAGTATCATTTTGAATATCACCAGTAAATATAAATGATGCTAATGCTGCGTTATTTCAGATTCTTAATTTCTTATGAGTTATACAATAATGCATCTGAATATGAAGTTTTATTAACCAGAGCAAAACAGGGTAAATTTGGCAAGCCAGTGGTTAAGCTGGCCGCCTATTTTAAATCACTTCATAGCAGAGATGCCAACTTTCCTCATTGATACAGGTGCCAACTTTCCAAAAGAAACCTATGTCAGTAAGTAAAGTTGGCCAACTTTTATCTGGCTTGCCAACTTTACCCCATTATTCTACGGTATGTTGGTTACAACAATAAAACAATTTGAAACTTCCACTTGGCTTCTATGTTGGGTTATTTTGATAACACTCTTTATTTTTATATTTGGTAATAGGTGCTATGATAATTTTCTGCTTCAAACCAGTGTACAATTATATGTAAAGCCCCTAGATTCTCATCCAGGCACTTTTAAAACATCCAATGTGATTATTGCTTCAGTAGAGGATCCAGGGGGTGGGGGGTCCAAACTTTTCATTTGGTCAGCACATTTTAATGTAAAGAAAAGTGTTATTCTGATATTTTTAGTACATTTTCATTCGTAGACCCCCGTCTCCATCCGACTTTTTCTGGATCCGCCCCTGTGCTTCATTGCAACACAGTAATTGATTGGCCCAGTTCAATGCCAAGCTGAATTCCTTGTTGTGAGATATTAATTATATCTCTTATTGCCATCGATGAACACATCAAGTATATTGTACAGATCAATGGGGGGAACATTTCGATTGACCAATATGCCAAATCATTTTCTCATGTTATTACAATGGATGCAATAATATCGCGTCAATTTATTGAAGATCTTCCTGAATTTTAGGTCAAACAAGTAGTGCACATGTGCACGTGTTCCCAAGTCCCATTCAGGGTTTTCTACTCCTCTTCTAGAACCAGAGGCTTACAATGTGCCTGGCATGTGGTGTGCAATTAAAGGTTTTAATATCCAAAAGTAGGCATTTCTATCAAATACTTGTACGTTTTTAAATTGGTTGTTATTTAGAAACAAAAAGGCTGATGAGAGTGATGCGATAATGAAATTATTTTCTTGGTTTAAATTTAATAGGGCACTACACGGGTTCAATAAATACCGGCCGTACTGGTACAGTCTGGCTGGTTCCTGACCCGGTTTTCAAAGCAGCAATTTCAGTTCAGTTCAATAATGCTGTATCCACCTAAAAAAGCCGTTTTATTGCCGAGATTTAACAGAAAATATCCACAAAATCATGAACTGAACTTGAGATGGTCGTCATGTTGACGTCCGCTCTAATGCAAGATCAACTTTCCGGGCCAAAAAATCGTTTTCGGTTAGCGGATTTCTCTAAAATGCGGATCAGCCCCAATTTGCGGACCGACGATACGAATCATGTATCGATCAAGTGTATCGATGATACGTATCGTATCGAATGTCGGAAATGGTATAGAGCCCTAGTTAATATCCTTTAGGGGAAAAAGGGAAGTACACAATGGGAAGCAACACAACCAAAATTGTGCCAGAACTATTGGCTGTGACGCATTCATCCGAAACACTCAAATAACACAAAGGTATTGACAGTGAAAAAATCATGCATCCCGCATCTGATACAGTGGTCCTTGCATTATAAGACACCCTGTCGTAAGACCGCCTTGCCTAATGTGACCACCTTCTTCCCGCACTATGTAGTATTTTTAGTGCTTTTTGCACCCCGATGAGAGACCGCACTCCCACGAGAGACCACTTCATGACCTCTTCATGACCGCAGATGGGGCGGTCTTATAAAGCAGGGACCACTGTACTGAAGGCATGCTGAAATGATCAAATTTGCTTCCCCTACCCTTCCTGGCCTTGTCTTTGCCGAAGTTGATGGCTCCCAACCACTTTAATAAGTCAGAAATGGTTCACCTATCAAAAGTGATTATCTGGGACCAACTTGATGTTGCTGTGAGTATTGTTACATTTTACTTGATATCAATTCAATCAGTTGTGTACTTATTGAACATAACACATCTTGCACAGTGGTGTACATCCTGTGTTTTCGGCAGTGGCGTAACTAGGGGGTCTCAAGCGGGGGGGCACCTGGGGGGCACGCGATTCTCTGGGGGTTGGGGCACCCACTATACTAACTGTGTATTTTAGCCAGAGTTGGAAAGTTCATATCGGGGGGGCACTTGGGGGGGCACAGGTTCAATATGGGGGGCACGTGCCCCCCCGTGCCCCCCATAGGGACGCCACTGGTTTTCGGAAAGGAAATTGCTCCATCTTCAACAAAATATTGTAAACATCATCCAAGTGCTGATAACTAGATAAATGTGCCAATCACATCCATGTATCACATCCGAAACACTCAAGCTGCCCGTTATTTGTATTTTTTATAGAGCCGACTATAGATGCTCTCAATGAACTTGGTCCTGATGGCTGGCTAGAAGGATTACATTTATTATTGCTGATGGACGACACTGTGCTCCTAGCTACATCCAGGGAAAGTATGGTAGCTAAATTTACTGCATTGAAGAATGCTGCTGACAGCATAGGGATGGTCATTAATAATGCAAAAACCCAATTCTTGTGCATCAACAAAAATGACACTGAACCATTCACAGCAGGAGAAGTTACTGTGACCCATACGTCATTATACACCTACCTGGGAACCCCAATTAGTAACAGTTCGATAGCTGAGCAGGCAAGGTGCCATTTGAAATCAAAGACTAATCATGTTCTGAAATTCTACTCCTTCTTGTCAAAAAACTGTGATGCACCGTATATTGCCAAAAAACAAGTTTGGCAGAGTGCTCTAAAGGCTGCCATTTTTTACAGCTGTGAAACGTGGATTACACAAGACCTGAGGACGGTGGAATCTACTTACAATATGACTCTGAAAAGCCTGTTAGGAGTAAGAGGCACGACCTGCAATGACATTATTTATGCCGAAAGTGGTGAACTTGATGCAAAAACATACATTCGAAATCTTCAAGCCTCATTCCTACGAAAATTAATATCGAAGGAGTATTACCAAGGAAGTTACTTGGAAAAGGTTATTAACCTTGTGATCCAGACGCGCTGCCCTGCTGGAAGGCAAATTCAGCTTCTTATGAGTGAGAGGCACATGGATTTCAATCAAAGACACTATAACCGAATCAGCAACTCCATATTAACTGCAACAAACAGTACACGACGTACTGCCTACAAAGCAGTTAACCCTAACTTAGCGGTCCACAAGGTTTACCTTTCCCCCGAAGTACCTGAGAAGCAAAGAATTGCCTTTACCAGAATAAGGTTGAGTTCACACCACTTAGCTTACGAAACAGGGCGTTGGTCTCGAATATCAGCGGAGGATAGATCTTGCCCCTGTGGTGCCATACAAACAGACTTTCATGTGCTGCTTCAATGTCCATATACTGAACTGTCAAGACGATTTCATAACATCCCAAATTGTCAAGAATTGGCAGATCTATTTGACTCTGTTTCGCCAATCAGTATTTGTGCCTTGTGCTATGATATTCTTACCTGTGCAAACTATAAATGACTCTTCAATTTTTCTATATTTACAATTTTGAATGTAATTTCACAACTTTCACCTGCTCGATTTACCTGTATAGTGATATTCAGCCAAATAAATATAACTAACTAACTAACTATCTTTGTGGTTATAATTACTGGAAAGTATAGCACAGCAAGATGCAGTAAGATTCTGACTGTGTACAAATAACATAGAGTAGGTCGGGGCATGAAGCCCGGGTTAGGTGAGAGGCCCCCCCAGGCTTATATCCAAACTTACACTTTTGGTGCATTTATCTATTGGTAGGATTGAAGCTAGAGGCGTTTTAGGTGACGTCACAAATTTTCAGGGCAAACAGCACCAAACCATGGTAGAAATTAAAGAAACAAAAAAATGGGCATGGTTTTTGTAACTTTGACTAATTCTTTGAAAGGGGCTGTCAGAAATAACTTTGGAAATTTTTCAAAGTATAATGGATATCTGCATTGCTTCACTTTATGACCATCACATAAATATGATTTGGATCATGTTTTTTGCATTTTAGTTCAAAATATAGAGGTCAAATTAAAATATGTGGGTTCGGGGCGAGAGGCCCCACATGATATGGGGCATGAGGCCCCCTTCACTGGGGGGTCGAAGCTGCTTCAGGAACATTTAATAATGTGTACTTTACCTTAAATCTTCATAGAATAGCTAATTAAAATAAAAAAAATTTGGCTCAAAATTGAAACTGGGCAAAAAATATTAAAAAATAAAAGTATGAACGGAAAAATTCTGAAATTCAGAAAAAGTGAACAGAATGCCTTAAACCTGATAGAAGAACCCTAAGAAATAACTTTTAGGCTGAATGGGCTCGCAAAAAAAATTGTGATAGGATTATAATAGGGGGGCTTCTTGCCCGATGGGTGGGGTAAGAAGGCCATTCTTAATTTTTTTACAAAAATGGCCGTAACTCCTTTATTAAAATTGGTAGACATTTGTTTCACTAGTTATTAGTAGAGTCTAGTGGTCCCTTCCAGACAGCATAAGCATTCAAATAATCACCCATAAAAAGTAGGTCAAATCGCACCTCGAAGTTAAGGGGGGCCGCATGCCCCGACCTACTCTAATCTGAAAATTAACCTTTTCATGGAGTTAATCACTTCGCAAAAAGTTTTCCACATACAAATGCGTTTTTCTAAGGATATTTTTCTTATTAACAGATATGTAATCTGCATGTCCTTGCGGATAATATTGAGCAGGTTTCATGCCATTAAAATTATTTCTGATGCTTTTTAGAACAATTTTACTGAGTTCATCAGATTAAAAAATGGCTACCACATAAATATGTGTTTTCTCTAAAAATTCCCAACCAATTTTTTCTGGTTTTGAGGTATGCAATCTGCATGTCCTTGTGGACCATATCCAGCAAGTGTGATGTCATTAGACTTTTTTCTAACTTTACGACGGTTAAAACACACTGTGTATTTGATTAAAAATCAGCAAGTACAGCAGAATATCATGTAATGCAATGATATTGTGACTATAGTACGTATCAATTAAATGATACCATCTCGTAGTTTATGAAACATATTTAATAGGAATCTGTGTCACGTAAAAACAAAATCTAAATTTTAAAATTAATGCATCTCCTTCAATGTATTTATTGATGCAACTGGGAGTAGACTTTTGTATGCTTTATTGACGCAGTACTAAGTACAAGTACATCTGAATAAAACAGAAAAATACAAACTTGTAAATAAGAGTTCAAATAAATTACAATTACATAAACCACATTCAATTTACATATACTTCTTATCAAAAGTACTTACACAACATGCATCTGCTAGACACCAAGACCAATATCTATCACGTGTAGTAGGTTGTCATAATTCTTTTAAGACCATTAAAGTTGACATTTAAAGTTTACAATATCCAAATACATATAAGTTTAAAATCCAATTGAATGTGACTCTTTAAAATGAAGAAATAAAATTGTACATCTGTCTCGTTCAGTGTCTACACAGAGGGCACACGACGTAATCCCCAACGTTGCTAATTGGTGGAGGGCTGGTCTGTTGGTCACGTAGACATGTATGGTAGAGATTATGTCGCCCCAACGTGAACACGACGTCGGGGTTTTTTTTTCAACATTGCCACAACGTCGCAAACTAACGTCGAACTCCTGACATTGCCTCACAATGTTGTAAAACGTCGCCACAACGTTGCATGCTAAAGTCACATCTTTGACGTTGCTTCACAACATTGTGACAACATAATTTCAACCATAAAATTCTACGTCATTTGATGAAAAGCGTGACGTCGTTGCAACGTTGCTGCAACGTCGATGTGCCCATGGGGTAATATAATTCCGCCCTGCTATCAAATCTACTAACAAAGCTGTGAACATAAGGTGTTGGATACATCCACTATCCTATAGAACTTGGACATCAGCTTGTGTAACTAGTGGCATAATTAGACCCAGGAGTCAGTTGAAAATCAAATCATGACTGACAAAACAGGAATTCAACTGGTGAATTCACTAGTTGGTTGCTGTTGGCAGAATTCAACTCCAACTAGTTGAATAAATTACAACTGACTAAATTCAACTTTACAAAAAATCATTCCCCCAAAAAATGCGAAAGGCAAGATTTACAAACAACTGGATTATCATTTTCAAAATAACAATTATTTAAAAATAGTTTTTAAAACATAACTAAGCCACTTTCAAAATCAAAATGGTTTTCATCCTTGGATGTGCTTTCTCAGTCAGAGTTACCCTACAAATTCCAACTGGCTTTAGCAAAAAAAAAAACACTAGTGACTAGTTGATCCTAATGTGACTGACTGAGTGAAAATGAAATTCAACCGACTTTTTCAACTAATTCGACTGACTCCTGGGTCTAGGCAGAATCACTATCTGACGGTGAATCATCAGTTGGTGTAAATAACGCAGAGTCCACGGTGACTCATTGTACATCAATTGGTGCAAATAATGCAGAGTCCTCTATAAATCATTAGAGTCCACGGTGAATCAATGTACATCAATCAGTTGGTGTAAATAACGCAGAGTCCATGGTGAATCACTGTACATCATCAGTTGGTGTAAATAATGCAGTCCACGGTAAATCATTGTACATCAGTTGGTGTAAATAACGCAGAGCCCATCATCCGTCAGTCTTGTATCGGGGGAATGTTTGAAGCCGACACAAGTGTGAGTGGTCAGGCACCAAGAGGCACAGAGGTAGTGGCTGGCTAAATGTTCAAAGTTCCTCTTGTAGGTAGCGTCAAATGGACCAGAACCTTCCAGCAGCATAGAATGTCCCACTCGGTTATTCACTTGCATGAGTACTTCTTCTGCAAAAAAATATTTAAGATGTACAGTAAAACCCTATATAAAGTAACAACATTTTCGGTCAGAAGTCCGCCTTTACAGTCTTTCTTCCCTCCATCCCAAATCTCCTAACAAATGGTTCTCGCCTCACCACAACTGTATCCCAAATTAAACACTCATTGCAGCCAATAAACTTGATATGCAAAATATGAGTGTTGCGGTACATAGATTTTGGCACTCTGTGAGTCATAATAGCCGATGAAGTGGCTTCTTCCCTATATTCAATATGGGAAAGAGAGGCCGTTTGATTAGTCATGATCAAGAGAAGGAAATCTGATTTTTCATAACTGATTTTAGAGAAAAAACCAGATGCATAATCCTTTCGTTTGCCTGTCACCCACAAGCGGGATTAGACTCCTTAAATTAACATTGAACGTATTGGTATGATCATGACAAATCATCAGTATGATCATTGCCGTTTTCTATAATAAAACCCCATGACAGTGTAGTTCACAGCTATGAACATCATGAGTGGTAGATCTGCTCTGAATTAACACGATTCCGAAGGACGAGTGTTAATTCAGAAGCAGACCTGACACGAACGTTTTATTTATATTCCGCAATGACTTTATCAGTGGTTTTTACTAAATTTTAGTCTGATAACTTCAAATTCTCCTTAGTTAGGAGCAGCAGTTTGTTGTGACGTCACGAACTGTCCATTGTGACGTCATGACATAAACAATCGCTGCCCATTGTTTGCATAACAACGTCAGATTCTGACGTCATGACATAAACAATCGCTGCCCATTGTTTGCATAACAACGTCAGATTTTGACGTCATGACATAAACAATCGCTGCCCATTGTTTGCATAACAACGTCAGATTGTGACGTCATGACATAAACAATCGCTGTCCATTGTTTGCATAACAACGTTAGATAATTCATTTCATTGAGTTCACAAGGACGAACTCAATGGTGTTAACTCAATGGTTTTTTCATGGTGTTCACTCGCAATTTTGGGATATGCAGTGCAACAGCTCACTCTGTTTGCAGATCAAGTTTCGTAAGCACAAGGAAAGACAGTTTGTCTCATCTACCAAGCGAACTGAAATTTAGCACCAGTTCTGCAGTTCAACAGTCTTGTGTAAAATCAATGCATGGGCTTGTGGGATTGGCACTGGCATAAAGTGACCTGGAAGTAATTTTAGAGTGACACTGCAATGAAATATTTTTGATGTCATATCAATTGTGGCTCTTTTTTCTGGTTGTGTCACGAATTTAAACAAGTCACAATGACCTTCGTGGCTGAAAATGCTCGAAAATCGGCAAAAAAAGACCCCAAAACATCGCGAAAATGTGATATTCAGATTTAAAAAATCACTAATCTACACTCTGGTATGTCTATTTCTGCTTTATGACTTCTGTACGCTCTGGAATCAGGCCAAACGTTAGTTCGCATGTGAGATGAGACAAAATGTAAGTTAGTTGCCTGCATGAAGTGGTGTTAGAGAGGACGTTTGTGTGATAGTGGTCTAATTCTGAAATAACTGCAGCTGAATAAAATCTAGCACAGTCAAGTCCATTGAATATCGGTAATCGGATATTCAATATTCAGTTTATGGTCAAGTCTGTTGGATATTGGTTTTTTTATTTTTTATTTTACTAGAGAGATCACATCACAATATCAAAAGAGGTTCTCATTTGATCTTGAGCATTTGCAGAATATCCAATATCAAATCATTGGATGTTGGATATTCGTTTGACATTTAGAAAATGCCCCATGGGTCCCCTCTGATCACATATGAATATAAAAGAGTTTCCCATTTAATATTGGACATTAGCCGAACTGATTCTACTATGGAAATCTCTATGTCACTATTTGTTCCTGAAAAAATATATTATTGCTAAACCTATCTATCTATAAATTAATAAATAATTACAATCATACTTACCAGGACAAAGCAGGTCATTCAAAGTGACATCGGCCCATTTCTTCTTGAAGCAGTTATTCATTGTTATCGACATCATACTGGGATATCTCTTGGCCCAGCATATTTCCATGTTACACTTGAATTTGTTCGAACTCAGGTCTATCTTTAGTTTCTTGCAGGGCAACCCGGTGCACCAGCGGAATGGATTATCCAACGATTTCAGTTTATTTGCTCGAAGGTTTATCCAATTCACTTTCGGCATATCTTGCAAGACTGTTATGTCGAACTTTTCCAGCATGTTGCTTGGCAGTAAAATGTTCACAATTTGACTCATGCTTGGTAGATGTTCCTTTGTAACAGCTGGGATAGCATTAGACTCCAGGTCTATAGTTGTCAGACAGTGGCCAATGTCACCCAAGTGAGGCATTGAAGAAAGGACATTATTACGGATAGAGACTTGCTTGATTACTTTACAGTCCTTGAAGTAATCCTCTGGAATGACCGAAATTTGGTTGTTGTTGAGTATGAGCTTGTTGAGAGATTTGCAACCCCCGGTCAAGTCCGGAGCTGTGGTCAAGCGATTGTTGCTCAAATCAAGTGTGACCATTTTCACATTTGACAAGAGCGATCCGCTTGGGATATTCACGAGCTTGTTGAATTTCAAATATAGAGTTCTCAATTTCACCATCCCGGAGACGTTGGGAAAGACAGTGAGTTGGGATCGAGTAAGATCAAAGTTTATCAATGCAGGAAATTCAACCGCTCTCATATCTGGTTCAGGGTTTTCTGCCTCACAGTCCTTCATTAGAAAACTCTTTAGAACATTGTCATTAGAGACAAACTTTGTTAACGTCGAGAGTCCAGTCAAGTCATCATATTCAGTGCAGATTTTTCCAACTTCAGTCAGGCTTATTTCTTTCATTTGGGTTGAATTTGAATTTAGAAGGTCTCTAAATCTCATTGTTCCATTTTGATAGTTGAATTGAGACATTGTGAAAGTAGCCATGTTTTGATAAACGGAGCAATCTGGTCGCAAATGTTCAATTGGAGACACTAATTTCACCGTCTGAAGATTCGGAGAATACGGAGCCAAGCAAGGGAACAGCTTGAGATTCACGTTAGTCATGTAAACTGTTGTTAGTTTAGACAATGCCCTGAAAGCGAACAAGTCTGTTCGTATCAAATTAGGGTTATCTGTCAGATGGAGGCTCTTAACATTTCGCAGTCCCAGAAATACATCATCAGCCAAGACGACCAACTTATTTTTTTCCATTGATAGTTGTTGTAGCTGAGAGAAACCTTGGAAGTAATTTGGTTTTATTTCGGAAATCCTGCACTGATCCAAGAACAGGTATTTCAAAGTAGCTGCTGACAATCGCAAGTCGGGCATTCCGTATAGGGGGTTGTTGGAGAGATATAGATGAGTGATTCGTCCGTAAGGTAGAACCAAGTCCCATGTGTTATTGCTGATCTTACATCCTTTAATTGACAAGTACGTAAGTGATCCATTGATGAAATTGATGAGCGGAAAGTAGCCGATCGGATTGAAGTCCAACCAAAGCTTCTGAAGCGGAGATCCATGCAGCCCATCCGGAGAGACAGATGATATCCGGTTCTTATCTAACTTCAATGATACGATGTTACTTCTGTTCACCAAAGATGAGTCGTTTGGAATCGCCGTTATTTCATTTTCAGAGAGCTCAATGGTCTTGTACTCCGCTGGAATGAAAGGGATGGTAGTGTACCCTTTGTTTATTCGCTTAAAAGTTTTGCCTTGTGTCTCAGAAAAGAAAATCACAACAAATATTAAGCCGATTAAAGATGTTGCTACAAATGACATGATGTCTCCTGTTGATGTTCTGACTGCTTCCCTGCTGATCTTCAGCTTCAAACAAAAGTGTGCCTTTAAAGAAAGCTCAGAGATCCTTATCCAGACACGTGACAACCAAGATGATTATCATTCCATTGCATCATATCAATAATGAATTGATTATGATTACATAAACTGATGTTGATCCCAATTCCTTGCTGTGAAATATTAATCAACTTCGATTATATTATTTGCATCGAAACCGTTCGGGCACAAACAGCTTAGGCCACACATAATTGATTCTTAGTTTCGCGGACCTGCCGACACAACAGATTTCCTGCCGATGGAAAAAAAAATTGAAAAAAAAAATTTTTATAAAACTTTTTTTTTTACCTTTTTTTTTTGTCCTACCGACCGACCCTAGAAAAAGTGCCTTGATAGGATCCGAGAAGCTAAAGATCAATTAAGTATGGCCTTAGATCAATTGTGAAAATGATAATTGAGGAGCATGCCAACATCAATGGGTAGTTCGCCTTTCATTGCATCAATTGTGTCAATTTATATAAGATCTTCTTTACATTAACGTCAAATATTGAGGTGTCAATGCACGTGCACATTACTGCCTGTCTCACATCACTGCATCCTCACCACTCAGGGTAAGCTTGTGAAAGCTTAACCTGATCATAACATACACTCTTTTGTCAAATTGTAACAAAGGGATTAAGTCTCCTTCAGTGCGATAGACACAATTAACAGTTTGAGATCTCTCAAAGCAATTGAATGAATGGAAGAGTGTTTCATTGTTGCTTGTTTGATGTTTCAGTGGGTTTCTTTGTGGAAAATCATAGACAATTATGTTAATCATGCTTGAAAAAAAGCTGGAAAAGCAGCAGAAAATTTTAGTATTTTGTAGAGCCTGTTTGCAGGGCGAATGAAAACAGTGCATTTTTTAACATAGTAACTGGGAGACTGAAAAACTCTCTTTAATTGTTTTTTTCTTTGATTTGTCATTATTTCTACTTTTTGGGTGAATTTGTTAGTGATGCTTCTTCCTTCCATATCAACAAATATTCTTCGCTGTCTTTAAAATCATACTTCTGCTAATGCCATCTCTCTGATTTCCAACTTTCATAAGTTAAAAACTTGTCTGATTTGTTTAGGTGGAAATTGGTCAAAATCCCAAATTTGCAGCCAGCCCAACAATTCAAAATCCCATTTGCAAACATTTCATTATATAAATGGATCTTCAACTGATCGATAGATACCGTGCACCACGTCGCTACTAAGTTTCATTGGTCTCCCATTCGAAAATCCTTAAAAAATGCTCTGAATGTATTATGTAAATGAGTCCTGCATTGGCAATGGGAAGATGTATTTATGTGCCATGTCCCATGTGCGCATCTGCAGAGATGACGTCAGTATTTCAACACTGACATCACTATTGGCACTGCTTGTGTGACCATCAGGACACACTGCTTGAGTGTTGATTCCAACTGCTACAAAAAAGTAAGGCTTATTGGCAATTTGGCTGTCTAAGTGTGAATAACAACTGATTAATCTGCTTGTGAAATTGACATTATTTGAAACACTTTATGCAATTCATCAAGGTGACGTTTTATAATAAAACTTAATGGGAGTGTGGTTCACAGCAATGAACCTAATGAATGTCAGGTCGCGGAAGAATACAACATGAGTCCGAAGGACGAGTGTTTATTCTGCAGCACACCTGACATGAGTTAGGTTCATTGCTGTGAACCACACTCCTATTAAGTTTTATTTATATCCCACAATAAAAAAAGACTTCCAGTAATAAAGAATTAATAATTTCAAGAGGCACTATATTGTTTGACTGGCCACAAAAAGATCCCTAGCAACCACACCGACCAATGAGAGCGTCAAACCATTGTGAGTCATCACTTCACTGCCCATTGTTTACATAACAATGTCAGATAATGAGATGCATGTGGTTCACAACGATGAACCACATGGCGTGAATCAATTGGTTTTTTTGCCAGAACTTCACTGCCTATTGTGGGACATGATGTGAAATCCTATTCGTCAGTGATTGCAGCATCTTGAGGCTTTTCAGCCTGTTTGTGAGATCCAAAGGCCAAAGGGATTATTCGGAATTTTTGACTGGGGGAGGGATGGTGAAAGTTTTTTTAGAAGTTCGCAGAAAAAAAACTTACAATGCAGATTTTATAACCACTGCCTCTTTATTAAGTGACACTGGGTCAACAAAACGTGACACTGTGGTGATATAAAGTGACACTGTGGTGATATAAAGTGACACTGTGGTGATATAAAGTGACACTGTGGTGATATAAAGTGACACTGTGTCAACATAAAGTGACACTGTGGTGATATAAAGTGACACTGTGGTGATATAAAGTGACACTGTGGTGATATAAAGTGACACTGTGGTGATATAAAGTGACACTGTGGTGATATAAAGTGACACTGTGGTGATATAATTTGGTTGTAGAAATATTAAAAATCACAAATGGGGATGGGCACCCATCCTGCCCTGACAGGATTATCTTTCCTCCATGATGCTGTCCTCTGGCGAGTGGAATTTGGTCTGGGCAACCGATCAGCCGAGCTGATTTTGTTTGTTTGTTTGTTTGTTTGTTTGTGTTTTACGCCTTTGCAGCACCTTAGTGGGCTATATTGAGGCAGGCGATCGCCGTATGATGATGAGATGAGAAGACTGTGAGTCTGGAACATACCCTATTAATTCAGGGATGCCCAGGGTCTTTCAGTTGCCCCAGCATAGAATACTGGATACAACCCGCCTCCATTTAAAGTCCCATGGGCTCGGACTAAAGTGAGTTCCCGGAGTGAGATTTGAACCCACGCCCTCAAAGCCAGTGGTCAAGCAGTCTTGACCATTAGGCCACGGGGGAACTCAGGCGGGCTGATCAATGTACCACTGGTGATATTACACCCCACCAACTCATGGCCCTATCTTATGAAGTAATTTCAATTCTGATTCATTCACTTAAATAATTCGCGCAGCCTTGAAATAATGCTAACAGCTAGTGCTGTTTTGAAAAAAAATAATGAAACATGTTGGCCATGAAAAATGAATGTGGCTGCCACCCTACCTCTTAAACTATTAGTATAAGTGAATCATATGCATTGGGGCAATTCCGTAAAGTCAGATTTGCAGATTTGACAGTTTGGCAGCTTGTGTAGCCTTACCACTATACCTCAGCTATTTCATTGTTAAACGGAAATGAGGCCAAGTAATAGGGGTATCAGACAAGCCATCAACCAAAGCAACAGGTGCAACATCTGAGCTATGTCAAAATTCATCGTGTCGGACGTACAGACTCAGACTCAGACTCAGACTCAGATACAGTTTATTATGCCAATTCGGTGTTACATAATTAGTACAAATTAATATGTTACGTTAATAAAGGCAAAGGAGACCCCTCCAAGGTCATTAGTCTGCTATCGAGGGGCCACCTTGTTATATAATAAAACAACTTATCATTAATTTTGATCTTATACTACTAATTGAATGGACACACAGAATTATTCTATAGGTAAATAAATCAGTGGATATTAGGTTGAGTAAGTTTAACATTATATTAATAATAATTATATGTTAATAACATTTTAGAGGCTTAATTACAGTTGTTGGCAATACAAGATGGATTAATGGTACCCAAAAATGAATAAAAACATTATGCTTAAGTTTCTTAAAAATAAGAAAACGAACTACAATAGCAAAATAGATTTGGATTATATTTATGCTACAAAACAACTTACCTGACCAGCGTGAAGGACACTAACGACCACAGACATTTAACAGTTCGAAATAATGCACTGAGTATTGTATTCTTCTATGAATTTCTTTTTTACGTACAATTTAAAACCTGCAAAACTGTGAGTGTACATTTTTTCTTTAAAAATCAGACTCATCGAATTTAGACATGACGGAAACCTGTAGTTCATTGAGTGTTTGGCGAAGTCATGATTCACAGCAGGTAAGCGAAGATCACGGCCTTGTCTGGTGTTGTATTGGTGCGAGTAACTGTCGTGTTGCAGTTCTTCATAAAAAAATTTAGGAAGTAAACAATTCTCAAATTTATAACAGAATTTTAAGTCTTGCAGTCGACCTATATCAGTTAGTTTCAGTATATTTAGTTTGTGAAATAGAGGATCAGTGTGAGCATTGAATTTACTTTGCGTTATTACCCTTACTGCCTTTTTCTGTAATTTAAATAGTCGATTTCCATCCGTACATCGAGTGAGTATGTCCGACACTGTGACATTTTGCCTCTTAGTACAGCTCAAGTTGTACTTGTAGCTTTGGTTGAAGGCTTGTCTGTTACCCCTAGTACCTGGCTACATCCCTGTTTAACAATGAAATAGCTGAAAACTGTCAAATCTGTAAATCTAGCTTTACGGAATTGCCCATTGACCAAAAAATTGGGGCAGAGTCTATCTATTTTAGCTCCTGAATTATGGAGGACATTCAATTATATAAAAAAATTCTAATATGGCCACCATTGCATCACAACTAAGTGTTAGTAAATCTGATTAATCACAAATACAGGGGTATGCCACTGAAATGGACTCCCTAACTGAAGTAGTTCCCATGATCTGCCAATAAACAGTTTTTCAGTGGCAGCCATCTTGAAAATCAATATGGCCACCATCTTAGCACTTCCAAAATGGCCTATTTTCATTTCTAATTTAATTAGCTATATATCCACTAAAATGAACATTTTATCTGCCTTAGTTACGAAGATATTGATGAAAAGAGGTACAGAATGGTGGCCATTTTGAAATCCAAGATGGCTGATGAAAGCAAGGTTGTGCCAAAGTCTTTCTACCAAAAAACTTGTTCTTCTATGATCACCAACTAAATGTGATTATTTCTTCATTGCGACAGAGGAATCGATTGCACTAATTCAGTATTGAGCTGAATTCCTTGGTATGAAATATTGATTATTAATATCATGATAAATTCCTTGGTTTGAAATATTGATTATTAGTATCAAGCTAAATTCCTTGGTGTGAAATATTGATTATTAATATCATGATAAATTCCTTTGTGTGAAATATTGATTATTAATATCATGCTGAATTCCTTGGTGTGAAATAATATGTAATCTGCCAAAGCAGGGGAGAGCGGTAAACAGGTCTGGATGGCCTACAACACAGTTGTATTTCTATTTGCCTGTACTCTGCGCTGATCTATTGTATTGCCTACATTATAATTTATAGGCCTATAGTAGCAATGCTAGAACCCTCTAGGTGCGCTGTTGTAGTTTTTCTCGCCCAAAAGTTGATCCTGCAATCTTGGAAAAACTGAAGTCAAATCACGGCTGTTTTTTCACAGAAAAATCTCATAATTTGTCCAGGAAAGATATGGAATGGATAGCTGAGGTTGTTAGGCCGTTCTATAGCACACTTTAGTCACGGTAGACATTTATTTTGTTTGTTAAAGATCGATTTGAATGTTTCGTTTTACCTATTTTGGCCCAAAACCGCTCTATACCACCTTCATTGTAGCACGTGGATTTAGAGAATATTCTTGGGAACATTTTGCCGTTTAGTTTGTGAAGATAGGTGGTGGTAGAGAGGAGAAAATCCACTTTTAGTGAGTGAACGTTGGTGCATGTTGCCATTGGATCAATGCATTTACACACCCCCGACCCCCCATAATAAAATATGCCACTGACCTTGCAGTATACTAAATCATGGAAATCCTGCACTCTAAAAAAATCCATGTTGGTTTTTTGCATTGAAATTTGGTTTTTCAAAAAACCATTTTGAATCTACAAAACCAATTTTGTCTGAAATTTTTTAGAGTGTGGAGCAGTCCGGCGTACTTCAACACTGTGTCTCCAGGATTCTGGGTGAAGAACAGTGTGCCTCTGCCAACCTACATTGAGAAAATGGAGAAACTAGCTGAAGAGAAAGGGTTTACTGAAGTCAAAGCAAACAGGGCTGTCAAAGTGAAGTCATTTGGACAGAAAGTTCTGCCTGGTTTTGACTTCACTTTTGCGAAGGGACCGTCTGGGGAACAGATCAGTTTTGTTCAATTCAGCGGAGAAGCAGCCCAGATCCTCGAGCGTATGTACAAGCGATATGGAGGAGTGAGTCTGGCTTACAATGATGTCAACCCGTACAAGTGGGGAGGCTACAACAATGTCTGTCCGTAAATCAAGAGAATGTGATCATTTATAGTGTAATTTTGTCTGTCAATCAAGAGACAGGGATCATTTACAGTGCAGTTTTGTCTGTCTGTAAATCATGAGAATGATCATTAACAGTGTAGTTTTGTATTTCTGTAAATCAAGGGACAATGATCATTTATAGTGTAGTTTTGTCTGTAAATCAAAAGACTGGGATCATTTACAGTGTAAAGATTATAATGTTCATATGACAACATCCAAAAATTTCATACCTGGACAGTTTTGGTGACCAATCTGTCACCTTCCTCAGCAATGACTGGCTAATGGAGCTGTGCACCACCAGGTGGCAGGGTGGTGAGAAGAGTGTCATACACTGTATGAAATTTTTGGATGTTGTCATATGAACATTATAATCTTTGGACTTTACCATCCTGATGAACTTTATAAAGGTCATTTACAGTGTAGTTTTGTATGTCTGTAAATCAAGAGACAGGGATCATTTAGTTTCGTCTGTCTGTCAATCAAGAGAGAGGGATCATTTATAGTGTAGTTCTGTCTGTAAATCAAGAGACATGGATCATTTACAGTGCAGTTTTGTCTGTCTGTAGATCATGAGACATGGATCATTTACAGTGTAGTTTTGCATGTCTGTCAATAAAGAGACAGGGATCATTTACAGTATTATCTTTTATGTCTGCAGATCAAGAGACAGGGATCATTTACAGTGCAGTTTTGTCTGTCTGTAAATCATGAGCCAGGGATCATTTACAGTGTAGTTTCGTCTGTCTGTCAATCAATAGACAGGGATCATTTACAGTGTAGTTCCGTCTATCTGTCAATCAACAGACAGGGATCATTTACAGTGTAGTTTTGTCTGTCTGTCAATCAAGAGACAGGGATCATTTACAGTGTAGTTTTGTCTGTCTGTCAATCAAGAGACATGGATCATTTACAGTGTAGTTTTGTCTGTCTGTCAATCAAGAGACAGGGATCATTTATGGTGTAGTTTTGTATGTCTGTATATCAAGAGACAGGGATCATTTACAGTGTAGTTTTGTCTGTCTGTCAATCAAGAGACAGGGATCATTTACAGTGTAGTTTTGTCTGTCTGTCAATCAAGAGACAGGGATCATTTACAGTGTAGTTTTGTCTGTCTGTCAATCAAGAGACAGGGATCATTTATAGTGTAATTTTGTCTGTCTGTCTATTAAGGGAATGTGATCATTTATAGCACTTGTAGTTTAGTGTCTATGAATCAAGAGAGAGTAACCATTATGTTATTCACCAATAAATCACTCCCAAATTCCAGAGTTCTTTTATTTTGTTTAAAATAAATATCAGATCGTTTATTGGTAATGAATATGAATTACATGAAATATGACTTGGTAAATGTGGTTAAAACAGCTTTGACACAGTGCACCATTGCTGGATGAAAAAGGCATGAGTTCTGTTGCTTTTTGGAGGGTACAGACACGGATTACAGAATCTATGGTGCTGCCTGTAAATAAGTGAAACACATGACATTGTGCCATTGAATCAACGTTAAACATTCTCAGCAAAACTACTTGTTGAAGCATCAATTCTCATCCGATGAGAGGAAAACATAGTGGGTCATAAAGGCCGATATTTTAGGCACGTGGGATAACAATGGCAGCCGATTTACTGTAGTCGGAGTTAGGTCAAAGTCTTTGATAAGTACATAAGTGAAACGCAGAGCCAATGTTAAATCATAGTGAAGGGTGGTTCACTTCATCCTCTCATAGCAGGGTTCATTAACATTCACCCTGCCAACAAGTACTATAAAATTCTGAAGTTTTCAAATCTTTTTTCAGCTTTTTTCCGGCGTGATTTAAATAATTGTTTATGGTTTTTTACAAAGAGACTCATTCAACAAATTAACAGGCAACAACGAAACACTCAACCATCCTTTCAATTGTTTTTAGAGATCTCAAACTGTTAATTATGTCTTTCACACCGTAGAAGACTTAATTTTAATAATAATAATAATAATTTATATAGCACCAATTCCAGTAAACTGCTCACTAGCGCTTATGCATGATCGATTTATATGTAGAAACTCTTAAAAAGATAAGTTTTAAGATTTCTCTTGAAGCCTTCAAGTGTTTTAGAGATCTTTACAATCTCTGGGAGTTGGTTCGACAGTTTTGGAGCCGTGTGCGAAAAGGCTCGGTCTTCATACTTTTTTTGGTTGAAGGAAGTTGGTTCATCTAAGAGCATTTTGTTATTGCTTCTCAGATTACAGCTTCGTTCAGATTTCGGCTGAATCATCTTTTGAATATACAAGGGAGCTTGTCCGTTTAATGCTTTCCAAGTTGTTAACATGAGTTTGAATTGTATTCTAGCTGGAATTGGCTGCCAATGTGGCTACTTCCTATGCTGGCTTACACTGTCATGCTTTTTCAATTTTTCAATGAGTCGAACTGCTAAGTTTTGGGCCACTTGAAGTTTATATAATAAGCAACTTGATGTTCCATACAGAAGACAGTTTCCATAGTCTAGGTGAGGAGTCACAAGATCATTGACAGCTGTTTTGCAGGTTTCCTTGTCCAATGACTTGCGGATTTTTGAAATATTTCTTAAATTGAAATAGGCATTCTGTTACATTTTGTTGACTTGTTTTTCCATGGTCATGTTTTTGTCAAAGATAACACCTAGATTTCTAACATGATCGACTGCATTAATTTTGACATTGTCAACATGGATTGATGATACTTGGAGTTTATTAAGACTTAGTTGGTGTTGACTGCCAATGAGCAGTAACTCAGTTTTTTCTCCATTGTTGCAAAGCTTATTTTCATGGAGAAATTTCCTGATATCAGCAATGCACTTCTGCATTTTGAGTATTGCATTTCTCTGATCTAAGAAAGTTGGTTTGAAAGAGAGAATAAGTTGTTCGTCATCGGCATACTTTTGGTCTTTGACTTGATTTTTTGCAGCCACTTCGCTCAATGGAGCGATGTATGAATTGAATAGGATTGGTCCTAATTTTGAACCTTGAGGAACCCCAAATTTGAGTGGGAGTTTTGTTGATGTTTTGTCATTAATTATCACTGACTGTGACCTGTCAGAAATGTATGAATTGAACCAGTACAGTGCGGAATCTTGAATACCATATCTATTTTCTAAACGTTTCAGTAGAATCTTGTGATCAATTGTGTCAAAAGCGGCTGAAAGGTCCAACAGTACAAGCATTGTTACCTCACCTTTGCTCATATTCAACATGATCTCATTGTGGATCTTTGTCAGGAGAGTTTCAGTGCTGTGGAATTTTCTGTACGCTGACTGTTTCGCATCATCCAGGTTGTTTGCAGTAAAATGGTCTGTGTATTGTTTGATAACAGCACTTTCAATCAGTTTGCCAAGAAAGGAAAGATTTGATACTGGTCTGTAATTCTTTTTGATTAGATCCAATCCACATTTCTTCAACAGAGGTTTGACAAGGGCATGTTTCAGCACAAGAGGCATTTCTCCCTGTGTGAGTGACTTATTGACAATATTGGTTATAATTGGGAGGTATTCATCAATGCATTCAAGCAAAAGCCATGTGGGAATAGGATCAAGTTGGCAGTGTTTAACTGGCATTTCCTTGATCAGTTTCTTTATGTCACTCTGAGATAGGCTTCTGAAGTGTCGGAGTGTGTGAGGGGCAGTTTCGATATCATTAACAGTGTCATTATGTGTTGTGTCCAACTTAGTGTTTTAGAGTGTTTTACTCTTCTCATCAAAGAACTTATTAAAATCATTTGCCAAGTAAATTTCATTTGTATGTGGTGGGAGCGGTAGTTCCTGTTTTCTGTTCAGACTTGAGTTCAGTAACTTGAACAACTTCTTTGCATCACCATTAGAGTCTTTGATCTTCACTCGCAGATCTTCTGATTTGAGGTGACTCAGCTGTAGATTCAATGCATTCCTTTTTTCTTTGAATGACTCCCAGTCTTTTACAAGTCTGGTTCTCCTCCATAATCTCTCCGCTTTCCTTTTGGCTGTTTTTAGAAACTTGATATCAGCATTGTTAAACGAAGTGGGTGTGCGCAGTGTTACTTCTCTGGTTTTAATGGGAGCATGTTTGTCCAGAACCTCTTTGGTAGAGTCATAGAGTCTAATAAGGTCATTTAGATTTCTCCGTTCCTGTCCATCTACAGTCAGATGTTTCCCAATGTCTTTGTTGAAATCTTGTACATAGATTTTACTAGTTTTTTCTGAAAGTGATTTTCTTCTTGGGCTTGTTAGCTTTCTTCATTGGAATGACAAATAAAATGCAGTTGTGATCAGAGAGTAGGTTACTAACCATACATTTGTTCAATATTGATTTTTCTTGAGTAATCACAAGGTCCAGCGTATTGCCATCTTTGTGTGTTGGCGCAGAGACATGTTGTACCAGACCAAACATTTCAAGGATGTTGTTAAATTGGATGGCTTTGTAGTCACCCGTTTTATTCACATGAAAGTTAAAATCCCCAGTAATTATGATTTCATTGTTGAATGTTTGATAGTGTCCTAGAAATTTAGTGAATTCTGTATAGAATTCTGCAAGACTGTATTTCTTTTGGCTGGATGGCTCTGGACGGTACACTAGAAGAATTGTAACAATTTTTCCATCCAACTGGACTTGGATTTCCATGTGTTCAAAGGTCTTGGTTTTCATGCTATCTTTTTGAATTGCTTGAATGCCAGATCTGACAAGGCAACCTACTCCGCCACCTGGCCTTCCCAAACGTGGTGAACTAAGAAAGAAATATCCACCATTTTGCTCCAATTCGCCAATTTCGACTGTATCATCATCTTTCAACCAAGTCTCAGTGAAAAGAAAAGTGGTCTAGATCATGTTCGTCCTTGTAGTCCTTAACAATTTGCGTTTTCTGTCTCAAACTTTGAGCATTCCAATCACAGGTTTTGAGTATATTCTTTGGTTTGGGAATAGTATTGGGGGGATGATTTCTGATTTGTTCTGCATAAGCTGATCTAGAGTCTTTTTGTGCTAAAATCTCAAACCTGTTTGAGAGTTTGATTGAGCTACTGTTGCTACTTATACATTTTGCCTTTGGTAGAGTTGAGACTGTTGTTGATTGTTGCCCATTTACATGGTTATTTAGACCAGTACGCAAAACCTCAGAGTAAAGCTTTCGATATTTGTACATTGTTGCTGTTGTTTAATGCAAGAAGTTTTTGATGAGCTAGAAAATGTGTGACTGACCAAAGGAGTTGGTTAGAATCAAAGATCAGGCAATTTGTGACTGATCGAAGGGTTTAGATAGGATCGAGGATCAATCAATATGCGACCGGCCGAAGCAGTTATTTAGAAATAAGGATCAATTGACCAAACCGGTTAGTTAAGAATCGAACATCAATCAATTTGCGACTGACTCTAGGAGTTTTACAGAGTCAAGGAACAATCAGTGTGTGCCTTACCAAAGCAGATAATTAGAATCGATGATCAACCAACTTGTGACTGACCGAAGCTGAGTGAGAATCGAGGATCAATCAATTTGTGTACCAATTTGGTACCAATCAGAGCAAAGGGTTAGAATTGAGGATTTGTGATTGACCAAAGTAAAGGGTTAGAATCGAGGATCAATCAATTTGTGATTGACCAAAAGTGTTAGTTAAGAGTCTAGGGTCAATCAATTAGTGACTGACCGAAGCTGAGTTAGAATCGAGGATCAATCAATTTGTGATTCACCAAAAGTGTTAGTTAAAAGTTGAGGATCAATCAATTTGTGACCGACCAAAGCAAAGGGTTAGAATCGAGGATCAATCAACTTGTGACTGACCAAAGCTGAGTGAGAATCGAGGATCAATCAATTTGTGTACCAATTTGGTATCGACCAGAGCAAAGGGTTAGAATTGAGGATTTGTGATGACCAAAGTAAAGGGTTAGAATCGAGGATCAATCAATTTGTGATTGACCAAAAGTGTTAGTTAAGAGTCGAGGATCAATCAATTTGTGACTGACCAAAGCTGAGTTAGAATCGAGGATCAATCAATTTGTGATTGACCGAAAGTGTTAGTTAAAAGTCGAGAATCAATCAATTTGTGACCGATCAAAGCAAAGGGTTAGAATCGAGGATCAATCAATTTGTGATTGACCAAAAGTGTTAGTTAAGAGTTGAGGATCAATCAATTTGTGACCGACCAAAGCAGAGGATGAATCGAGGATCAATCAATTTGTGATTGACCAAAAGTGTTAGTTAAGAGTCGAGGATCAATCAATTTGTGACCGACCAAAGCAGAGGGTTAGAATCGAGGATCAATCAATTTGTGATTGACCAAAAGTGTTAGTTAAGAGTCGAGGATCAATCAATTTGTGACCGACCAAAGCAGAGGGTTAGAATCGAGGATCAATCAATTTGTGATTGACCAAAAGTGTAAGTTAATAGTCGAGGATCAATCAATTTGTGACCGACCAAATCAGAGGGTTAGAATTGAGGATCAATCAATTTGTGATTGACCAAAAGTGTTAGTTAAGTGTCGAGGATCAATCAATTTGTGACCGACCAAAGCAGAGGGTGAATCGAGGATCAATCAATTTGTGATTGACCAAAAGTGTTAGTTAAGAGTCGAGGGTCAATCAAATTGTGAGCAGAAGGTTAGAAACGAGGATCAACCAATTTGTGATTGACCAAAGGAGTTAGTAAGAATTGAGGATCAGGCAATTAGTGACTGACCAAAGCAGTTAGCTAGAATCGAGGATCAATCAATTTGTGACTGACTGAGTTAGTTAGAAGGATTGTGGCTGATTATGTTGTTGAGGGTATGTCGTCTTGCAGGCTATGATTCCTGGAATGGCTTCTAGAGAGTTCAGTTCTTGGATGTGTATTGGCAATGTATTAAGCCAAGCTTAAATTCACAATAACTTATGCTGTCAATTGTTGTGGAATATGTCTGGAAAGATAAATGAGTACTGGGAATAGAAAATATGATAATTTAATAGCTTTTCAGGTGTAAAAACCAGGGGCGGACTGGCCTATGTGGCTGAGTGGCAGCTGCCACGGGCCCAACCACTCAGGGGGGCCCATCCAAGATGACATAAAAATAAAAATTTCAAGAAAAGGCCAAAAACCAAACCTTTATCATCAGGTTTAGCATTTTGTGATGAAACCTAATTAACTGAATTGGATATGACCCTCTCACATTGGGCCCCAACCTAATACAAATTTAACAAAGTATTTATGCCATAGTATTTTTCTTTAAAAATAGCGCTGCTGGTGGGGAATAAGGGGCCCATTGACATATTTTGCCACAGGCCTGAAACGCCGCCGGTCCGCCCCTGGTAAAAACGATGGTAAAATGAGCGAAAATCTGGGTCAAAACAATGTGGATTGCAGCCAGAAAACGATGTTGAAGAGAGCAGGTAGTTGAATTATAAGTTATTGCACTTAAATCACATGGAAATGATGCAAAAATGGTAAAAGACAGGTAAGAAACAAAAGGCTATAATATATAATTTGACAATCCTGTGTTCTTCGTAAGAAAATTTCTGATAGGTTGTGGAGTCCAATTTGCACCTTGCAATGTACATGTAGGTCAGCTGATGCAGTCAGGTGAGCAGGGGAATCCCCAATTCTAGTAGTGGCTTGTCAAGTAAAAGTCAAATAACTTCCAAAATATGCAGTGTAAGGCCACAAAAGTTGGCACGAATCTTCTAGAGGTTGCTTCCGACAAAATTACACCAAAATGAGCCACAAGACATGCAAGAATCTCCAACAAGAACCTATAATATCTCAGAGCTCTTCACCAGTGTGTTGACAGTCTGACAGCGCCCTCTACTTTCTGTTACAACTTAACAAAACAGTATGTCATGTGGTCAGGGTAGGTTCACTAGCCTAACACTGACTCAGCAGGGTTGCTGGATTTAAATCATTCGATTTAAATCATTGATTTAAATCATGATTTAAATCACTCAATAAAAATCATGATTTAAATCAAAGTTGTGATAAAAAGGCTTAAAAAACTAGAAAATTCTCTGAGATTTTCCAGAAAAGCTACAAAAAATTGCTAATTTCAAGCCGCATTTAATGGTGCATGAAAAGAAGTCCGTATCTTTACTAGAAGCAGCACAAATCATTCGCAGGATTTCTGCGGCCGTGCCCCGTATTTTAACATCGGTGATGGGCAATAATTGCAGGAATGGGCATGATTTAACTATTTGTTAATGTTTTAAGCGGCCCAAAAAGACATTAAGAGATGGGCAAATTTTGCCAATAGTTAGTATAGCTAATTGCTCCTTTGAGCAAAGTATGCCGACAGTTACAATAGTTTGCCAGAAGTTAGAATAGCAAATTGCTCCTTTGGGCAAAGTTGTATGATTTTGCCCAAAGGGGAAATAGTTTGCCGATAGTTGAAATAGTTTGCCAATAGGAGAAATAGCCATGCCCGATTGTAGAATTGGGTACGATTTAGAGATTGGCTGCAACATGTATGTTTGATGAATCTGTTTGGATCTCATTTATAAATGCACCGGCTTTTCTGCCTATTTTACATTAGTTTTTAACTGTGGTCCCAGTACCATACTTCTGTTGAAGAAAACCTTCTTCTTTTCAATCCAAAACTGATGGTCTATCTTCAACTTCCATGTGACCAATGAAAGTTTATGCTTTGCTGACTCCACCCAAGAAATATGTGTTAGGCCATTTACAGCCTTCTAGGTTGTTGTCACCAGCCTAAAATCTTATCTGGCTGGCCCGGGACAGGCAGCCAATGAAGTTTTTGTCTCTGTGGTAAGGTGTAGCATGACAGAAGCAGTATTTCTGTTTATTCATTACCACCAGGGGCAGTAAATGCTCTTGACAGAGCCAAGCTTTGGCACAACAGACACCCTGGTGTTGAAGGAAATTTCTTCCAATGACGCTACGGATGTTAAAACATTAAAACAAACATTTTGACTTGATTGAATATGCAAATCATAGCAAAAGGTCATTTCAGCAGCTCCAATATTTCAGTCCAAGAATGATGAGTACTTACATTCAGCTGTTTGTGTGGCATAAATTGCTTAAAACAAGCCCTATCCACTCATTCCACTGAATTGAAATAAAGTGTCAAATCTTAATGCTCAACCTATCACAGATGTATTGTGTGTGTGTAGCGAAAAATGTTGGATGCTGCAACTGCACAAATAGCTTCAGGCACTGTGGTTTTGTTAGCACAGCTTTGTCTTGAGAGTGTTTCGCTTTCTTCTTTCCTTATAGCAAAACTGTCTTGGACTGACTGCTCGTGTGTCCACTATTTATGTGTCAGATATGGTTCTTATTTCTGTTAATACATCTGCTGATGTTGTCACCGACCTAATTTACCATTCCCCTAACCCCCATACCAATTTTCCCTTTGGATCAGCATCTACGCATAGGTCAAATGAGTTTACTCTACCACCCTCCCCTGTGAGTTATCTGTGATGTCGGGATGCCTGGTACTCATTTAACTATTCCCCAGACAAATTTCATACTTGTTCAGTTCAAGGTCATCATCAATTCGAAGTTTCCCAATTCACGTATCAAAGGATACTTCATAATGTAATTTGTGAGCCATTCACTGTATCAGGAGTACAGTACAACCAAAAACATTTCCCTAGTCCCCCCCCCAAAGATTCCTGTGTATAACACAATGAAACATGCTTGTTAAGATCTCTTTCTGACATGTAACAACAAAAATAGTTCCAGGGCAACCATCTGTGTCAAAGAAAGATGATGCCTCAGCTTCTGTGTCTCATGCCATGTTTGGCCTGTGGGAGGGATTTTGGTTCATGTTACGATGTAATTGATCATAGAACTGCCTGAATTTTCCACCCATAAATGTTACAACCAATTCAGTTTGATATCAATGCAATTCTGGACATTCACAGTTGGCAATGATGAACAGATGCAATTCTGGTACTTAGGGGGTGACCATTTAATATCCAGGTGGCGGGGGTTGGAGTTTTTTTAATAAATAATTTCTTGCTCAGTTTTGGTTTCAATATATATATATATATATATATATAATAAGGCATCACTTGATAAGGAATATTCGGAGGCATGGTGAGCTGGATAAATAAATACTTTCGTCATTACTGTGAAATATATAATATCCTGCTGAGGAAATCTCCAAGCCCCCCATGGAGACCACTTCATCACCACACAGAAGGGGTGGTCTTATGATACCGGGATGACTGTATTGCACAATCATGAATAGCCTTTTGATCCTAAGCTGTGAGTTATCCAACATCATCTTAAAGGCTAATTTAAGGCTACTTCCGCTAGATGTGTTTGAGGTTGAGAAAGCGATAATACCAACTGAAGCACACACAAATTGTTCAAAGGCAACAACTGCCATCCGCCATATTGATTTGAGTCATGTGTCGATGTGACATTTTCTTAGCTTGCCAGCAACCCTCATTCCGGGTCATGTGAAGAATGGGGTCTTTCATGTGTGTGAGTGTGAACCACAATGCGACCACATTAAAGGCCACCCATTACGTACATTCACACCCACGTAAGCCAATCAAAGCTCTTCTCTCTCTGGACAAGATTCAGAGCAGTCGAGCATCTGAGGCATCATATGAACAAGCTCCATGATTATTATAAAGTGAGGCATTCTTATAGTTTTACATACAAAGCCAACAAATAACATATGATTAACGGAAAGTTCTGCATTGTGAGGAATATACATGTATGTGTTTATTTTGATGCACACCAATTTGGCATTGCGAAGGTTGTAGCATTAAGGAGAAAAATTCCAGAACTGTCTGGAAAAAGGTGGTAGCACTTCTTTTGCTGCCAATTAAATATACATATGTTGAATATCGTCTAAAAATGTTCCTTATATTTTTGAAAGTTTGGTAATTGAGTGGTTATGGTCCAAGTCCTATCCCCTGAAGGTCTTTTTTGTTTGAACTATAAGCGATAAATCCAAATATTTTCAGGGTGAACATCATAAGCAAATTTAGGATGTCAAATTGGCGGCCTTTGTATCAGTGTCGTTGCTGGGTAAGAAAAGTGTTAATGTGAAACATATTTAGACTTCATACACTGGCTCGGCTTTATCATCAATCAACCCTCATTACAACCTAAAACTCAATTTATTTGTCTGTATATGCACTATAATTACTCCGTGTGATATTTCAGAAAATTCCTTTTGAAGGTACTGCTATTCCATATTCCATATTTCCGACACCAAAAGGAAACTGTATGTCAATTATAGGGTGTTTCATTCAATACTTGCACTACAAACCCTTTTCCTTTTATTGCCTTTCTTCACTTGCCAGAAATGCTCTTTAGCTTCAACAGTTTAATCGATTTTGTAGGCAACAGGAAAAAAAGTGCTGTTGGGTTATGATTGGTTGAACTGCAATGGTAACCTTATGGTCTACCTATACTTATATCAAGAATTCAAGATATATACTACTGGTCTTTTATATTTGCTGACCATACAGCTTTAATGCTTTTGGAGAATGACACGACATGATGTGACATCACATAAGATTTTTCCTTTCTGACGATGTCACTTCTTTACTCGTTGGTGGCTCATAAAGCCATTTGGAGAGGCACCTTTTAGCCTTGGTTCCATTTGCACTTTCTGCCATGTCACAGGAGGTCAAAGGTCACCTCTGGGGACTTTATCAGCTAGAAGAAATGCTGCTCTACTCTTATGTGGCTCTCATTAGGCCACCCCTGCCCTACTTGTGGCCTGGCAGACACCACTTTTCTCTGTGCATGAGAGCCATGGGCAATCATGCTTTTCAAAATGATAGATCCATTTAAACAACTGCATTCTCTCATATTTGAAGACATCGATCTAAAATTAATAAAATAGAGGAAATCCAACATTTTCTCTAATAATATAATGACAGAATGAGGGGCCATTAAATGTCTACAAGGAATTGATCTATATCCTCTTGTGTCCATTGAGCTGTCCTACATGGCCAATTGTGCAACGTATTTAAAACATACGTAGCTCTTTCTTGTGAATTTCGGATGTAAATTAGTTGTTTTCAAGTTATCATTTCCCAATCCCCCATACCAATTGTCCCTTTGGATCAGCATCTACGCATAGGTCAAATGAGTTTACTCTACCATCCTCCCCTGTGAGTTGTCTCTGATGTCAGGATACCTAGTACTCATTTAACTATTCCCCAGACAAATTTCATACTTGTTCAGTCCAAGGTCATCGTCAATTCGAAGTTCCCCAATGCATGCATCAAAAGGATACAACCATAATGTAATTTGTGAGCTATTAACTGCATCGAGAGTACAGTAGAACCAAAAACATTTCCTTAATCCCAACCTCTAAGATTGCTGAGTATAATGTGTCATGATACATGCTGGTTAAGATCTCTTTCTGACATGGAATAACCAAAATAGTTCCAGGGCAACCATCTGTGTCAAAGAAAGATGATGCCTCAGCTTCTATGTCTCATGCCATGTTTGGCCTGTGGGAGGGATTTTTGTTCATGTTACGATGTAATTGATCACAGAACTGCCTGAATTTTCCACCCATAAATGTTACAACCAATTCAGTTTGATATCAACACAATTCTGGTCGTTCACAGTTGGCATTGATGAACTGATGCAATTCTGGTACTTAGGTGGTGACCATTTATTAGGTAGATGAGGGAGGCTTGACGTTTTTAAAAAATAAATGGGTTTCTTGCTGAGACTTGCTCAATTTCGGTGAAATAAATACAGTAAACACAAAAATTATTTGCACACTTTAATTTTTCATCATATTTCACAGAAAAATGCCAGTATGATACAAAAAGCTGTCCCGTGTATTAGAGTAGTGTTAGTAGGTTTGGATCACATGCATTTCATTTTTTACCAAAGTGTATTTTTCTGGAAAAATTGAAAAAATTTAATCCCGATGTCAAAAATTTTTTTACACACCTGAGTCAACTACCAGAAACAGCATTTTTAAAATGATATTCCAATTTTTCCAAACAAATAATGATCGTTATGGTATCTCTAACACGTTAAAATCAATCTGCCATTATTTGGGGGTTCACAGGTTGGATTACAGGTGTTGTCTGAGGAGTACACTATTTTGCATGTTTTTCCTTCCACATATGGGTATCAAAATGGACTTAAAAGCACCAATACTCATGAAAATGACTTCTAAAGTCCTTCAACATAGTCAAATTGTGATACGAAGGTTTTAGTGAAGAAGTTTGTTCTATATGCCACCAAAAAATGCCAAAAAACATCGCTCGTGGTAAACTTGAGCTGAGGTTACTTCAGCTAGACATGTTTGAGGTTGAGAAAGTGATTATACCAACTGAAACACACACAAATTGTTCAAAGGCAACAACTGCCATCCGCCATATTGATTTGAGTCATGTGTCAATGTGACATTTTCTTAGCTTGCCAGCAACCCGTATTCCAGGTCACATGAGGAATGGGGTCTTTCATGTGTGTAAGTGTGAACCACAATGCGACCACATTAAAGGCCACCCATTACGTACATTCACACCCACGTAAGCCAATCAAAGCTCTTCTCTCTCTGGACAAGCTTCAGAGCAGTCAAGCATCTGAAGCATCATACGAACAGGCTCCAAGATGATTACAAAGTCATGCATTCTTTTAGTTTTACATGCAAAGCCTACCAATAACTTATGATTAACGGAAAGTTCTGCATTGTGAGGAATATACATGTATGTGTTTATTTTGATGCACACCAATTTTTGAAAGTTTGGTAATTGAGTGGTTATGGTCCAAGTCCTATCCCCTGAAGGTCTTTTTTGTTTGAACTATAAGCGATAAATCCAAATATTTTCAGGGTGAACATCATAAGCTGTGAAATACAAATTCATAACTTGATTGTGTTGTTTGATTACAGATTACCCAAACAATGAAAAATGAAACTGTCATTAATACACTTATAGTGATTAAGAAAACATGCAACTGTCAAATATTAATATTTTGCAATTCGTTGTTATTTCAACAGAATTCTGTTTCATTATAATGCTGCTTAGATATGATCCCAATGTATATACCAGCAATTATGAAAAAAAAAAACAACAACTGTGCTCCACTTGTCTATGATGGTGAAAGTGACTAGAACACATGTATATTGTCCTATATTGAGCTTGTTGAAATTTCTTTGATTAATTTGTTATTTAAAAATGCAACAAAATGAGACTGAAATTGTTTCATGATATATTTGTTGATAATTACCCATGCATGCAATTATGATGGCTTATGATGTTACAAAATGGTGATTAAGTGATTATTATATTGTCACCCGTCAATTTCATAATGACTGAATTGACGTTACTCAATGTTTATATTCATGCAACTTCGACTTAATATTATGATGTATGTAATATTGCATAAATATGCCTGTTCTTCTTGTTGTTTTGTATACATATGCATATATATATAGTGCCTAATAATTTTATAAATATGTATATACATGTAATAATGAGAGATGTTGCGCTTCTCTATTTATACTGATTGCTATGATATCTTGTGTTATCCATCTAACTCTTGTGCCTATCCTATTTAATTGAAATACATTTTTGATTAGTTACTATTAATAATGATATTGGTTTCTACTCTAATTAAGGATATAGCACTGACTCATGTATCTATAGGTGATTTACTGTGGGTAATACTTACTGTGGTCAACCTACATTGAATTTACAACAGTAGCGTTTCGCTCCTATATTGAAAATGCAATGGTGATCTGATCTTTATGGAACTACACCTGTTTAATTTGAGCAAGTGGGGAATAATGAAGCTGCATAATACTATTTTTAAAAAAACTACTTTTAAATGTTATTGTGTCTTTTTCTGTATAGAAGTATGCAGTACCATTGACTAATCAACCTTTCCAAAAATCATACTCTGCTCCTCCATTGACATACATTGTATTGATCCCTGATATTGTCCCTCTTTATCCCTTATAGACTGATTCTGATTAATTTATACCTTCTCCAGTGTGCTAAATAATTGGCGATTTCATTTCAAATAAAAACCCGCCCGCCCCAACCCTATCACGAAACATATATCCTGACAATGTTTCCCTTAGTCATCAATGCCCCGCCTTGTCCAATTCACCCGTCATACTCTGCATCTCTCACTCCTCATTCCGTTTCACATCCCAATATGTCAAGTTCACAAATTGTATACTGTACTTTTTCTAACAACTTATGACCCAGACTCTTGATCTATCACACGTAGATCTATGCACTGATGCTGTTGAACCACAATTGATTAAAAAATCTCAATATTATACTGCTGGAGACCTGGTGGCCTTGAATGAGAATATCAATGCCTCAAATTATCTCTCAATATTGAATGTTAACTCCAGAAGCTTAATGAAGCACTTCTCTGAATATGAGCTCTATTTCAAATCTCTTGAATCAGAAAAATTCAAATCTTTTGACATTCTATCATTCACTGAAACATGGTTGGATGATCACCTGCAACAGCTTGTTTATTTTGAAAACTATCAGCCTGTTTTTAAACATAAAGTAGCACAAAAAGAAGGAGGAGGTATTGCAGTTTTCATACACAATGATCTTCAATTTGAACGACGTCCTGACTTAACGATTCCGTTAGATAAACAGCATTTATTTGACTGTCTATTCATTGAAATTTGTAATCCAGCACATCAGACTAATATCGTAATAGGAATTATGTACCGCTCACCTAGTCAAAACAGCATTGCTGAATTTAGTTCTTATCTTCATGAAATACTTCAAACTCTCTCAGAGGAGAACAAAGAGGTTGTGTTGTTAGGCGACACCAACATTGACTTATTGAAATATAAAACAAATAAGAATAACTCTGACTATCTTGATATGCTCATCTCTGATAGCTACAGTCCAGTAATTACTCAACCAACAAGAATAACCCCCACATCTGCAACATTAATAGATCATGTTTTTAAACGGGTATCAAATCTCAATTACATTGGAGGGACACTGATAAACGACATTTCAGATCATTATATTAACTTCATATACCTTAACCATAATAGTAAAAAATTACAGGAATCAAAATTTGTAACCTATAGACCATCTAGAAAAAACAATATTGAAAAGCTCAACAGCAACTTAACCAGTCATGACTGGAGCAATGTACTCAGTTCTAAAAATACCCATGATGCCTACAGCCAATTTTGCTTAACATACACACAATATTTAAACAGGTGCATTCCACAGAAGACAGTTAAATTCAACAAATACAGACATAAACAAGAAGGTTGGATGACTAAAGGGCTATTAAAATCAATCAAACATAGAGACCAATTACATTACAAATCTAGACATGAAACTAATGATATCAGAAAAGACCAAATGTATAAAGAATACAAAGAATATAGAAATAAGCTGAATTCTTTAATAAGACTTGCTAAGAAAAGCTACTGGGAAAAGTCATTCAAATCCTGTGAAAGTGACATGAAGCGTACCTGGCAAAATATAAACAAAGTCCTAAACCGATCAAAGAAAGATTCAGGCCATCCAGAAATGTACAAGCTTGATAATCAATCCTTTAGTTGTCAGCAATCAATCTCAAATGGCTTTAATAATTATTTTTCTAAACTGGGCTCTGACTTGGCAAACAAAATACCTGATTCCGAGAAAAACCCTGAAAGCTATCTGCCACAAGTAAACCTACCCCAAACCTTTGTTCTCTTACCCACAAATGAAGTAGAAATTAAAAATCTAATCTCCAACCTGCATCCTAAAGTAAGCTGCGGTCATGATGACATAAGTCCTAAATTATTGAAACAAACTAGCGCAGGGATCATCCAGCCATTAGTCCATGTCATTAACTTGTCACTGAGCACAGGAATTGTGCCCAATGAAATGAAGTTAGCGAAAATAGTGCCAATTCACAAAAATGGAGAAGCCTGTAATATTAAAAATTATCGTCCAATTTCACTATTGCCAACCTTTTCAAAACTATTAGAAAGAATTGTCTACAACAGGTTATATAGGTATCTTGTTCGAAATAGATTATTAACAGAGCATCAGTATGGATTTCAGAAGTCAAAGTCAACTGAACTTGCCATCTTAGAACTCCAAGAAAGAATAGCCACTGAAATTGTAAATAAGAAACATTGCATAGGTATATTCCTTGATCTGAGCAAGGCCTTTGATACCTTGGACCACTGCCTTCTGTTAAAAAAGCTTAAACATTACGGTATCAGAGGCCTTGCTCACTCTTGGTTTGAAAGCTATTTATCTGATAGACGGCAATTTTGTTATGTAAGTGGTATTAATTCTGCCGAATCAGCAGTGGTCTGTGGTGTCCCCCAGGGCTCAATACTAGGTCCCCTATTGTTCCTCATATATATTAATGATATTATCAATATATCAAACAATAATAATATGGTCCTTTTTGCTGATGACACCAATGTATTATTTGAACACACAAATCAAGAAGAATTACCCGAAATAGTAAATAGAGAACTTATAAATATGGCTGAATGGTTCCAAGCAAATAGACTATCTTTGAATGTTGATAAAACTAAACTCATGGTGTTCACAAAGAAATCTACAGCAGGAAACCCACCCATGAATCTGCAGCTAAGTGGTGTAAAATTATCCCAGGTAAATAACATCAGCTTCCTTGGAGTTCAGATCCAAGATAGCATGAGGTGGGATGAACACATTAATAACAAATGCAATAAAATTTCCAAAATAAATTCATTGCTGTATCGACTGAAACATAGCTTACCTGAGAAAATTCTTCTTAATATTTATAATGCTCTTATAGTCCCCCATCTAACCAATGGAATTGTAGCCTGGGGGAATGCCAACAGATCACTATCTCAGATTCGAAATATAATACGCATACTGACCCCCTTTTCCAAAAATACAAAATCCTAAAATTCCATGACCTCTACAAGGCAAATTGCTGTAAACTGTACTATCGTAAAAAAATAGGAATATTACATGCTGATAAGTTGCCATCAACAACCCTTATAAATCCTTACCCCAGTCGACATGCTCAAAATATTTATATTCATATAATCAATAGCGAGTTTCAAAAGCATCTTCTTAACTACAAAGTAGGATCCGAATGGAACAAACTACCAAATTGTCTCAAAAATATTGACTATGCCAGTATAAATTCATTCTCAAAAAAATTAAAAAATCATTTTATTCATTCATATAATCAAACTTGTACAATCAGAAACTGTGCATCATGTATCTAGAGGTATCGAGTCAGATTATATTTTATATTCATCCATCTCATCATAACCATAGCCTCATCAGCCATATCATCATCATTCACAAACTTTCCTGGCTAATCCCCTCTTTGTTGTAAGCCCTCCCCCCCTTTTGAACAGCCAGGTGTAATTAGTAATGTACATATTGTATGATAACTATATTGTATCCTAATATATCAATATTACATATATTTATATATATTTATTAGCATTCACCATCACTATGGTGAATGGTATTGATTTTGGTCGTATTATTAGCATTCACCATCACTATGGTGAATGGTATTGATTTTGGTCGTATTATTATTATTATTATAAATCGACTTAAAAGGAGATTTATATTGTTTTCTTTGATATTATTATTATTATTATTATTTTATTTCACTTTAAGCTAGAGCTTTGAAATTTGGTACATATACAGCCATGGGTCAGTAGATTATTTTTCCAAAATATCTTTGACCTTGACCTTGAATTCAAGGTCACAGGTCATCTCAAAGTCAATTTTTTTAAATTTTCAAAGTGGATTATCTCTCTTAATATTAAAGTTACAGATTCAAGTTCAAGGAATCTTTATACAAATATGATTTGCTACATTTTTCATATGTGACCATTTTTGTGCTATGAGGGTAGAAGGGTATTTACCCCCTTTTGACAAAAACCAGTTGCTCATGTTTTCAGAGAAAACTATAATGGTTAGAGGCTCGATTTTTGCTGTAATTGATAGCCTGACTAAATACCCATGGTAAGTGGGGTTTTATATTTTGATCAGAGAAGGGGTTTTTCAGTTATGACTGATTCAAAAATGGGTGTTTTGTCAAAAAAGTGAAAACATTTTTTAACTTTGGTTTGAATGGAGGGATTTTGATGAAACTTGGTGTGTATGAAGTATTCATGAATTGGAATCTTATCATGCAATAAAAATGATGTTTTAGGGTAATTACCCCAAAAGGGGTAAATTCCTATAACTTTTGATTGACTTGGACGATTGTCTTCAAATTTTACAAATGTTCAGTATGCTGACTTGGAAAGATAGTGCAAGTACAATTTTGATGCTGTGGGGTAATTTACCCTCATAATCAAGGTCGAAAGGGGTAAATGTGTTTTCGGAACACTTCTTGCATATCTAATGGGATATTAGGTATCAGTTGGGTCTTACCTTTTCAATGTAGGTGTTGCAAGATAATAGGTGTTGTTTTAAGGTAATTACCCCCAAAAAGGGGTAAATAGCTATAACTTTTGATCGAATTGGACGATTTTCTCCACACTTTGCACATGTTCCGTCAGATGATTTTGAGACATGGTGCTTGTAAGTTTTTGGTGTTCTGGAGTAAACTACCCCCGCAAGCAAGGTGGAAAGGGGTAAATATGTATTCTTAGCATTTCTTGTATATTTTATAACTTATTAGGCATCAACTGGGTCTTACCTTTTCACTGTTGGTGTTACAAGATCATAAAAGTTGTTGTTTATTGGCATTTTGTAATTTCCCCCAAAAAGGGGTAAATAGCTATAACTTTTGATTGAATAGGACGATTTTCTTCAAATTTGTCACATTATCAGTATGCTGACTTAGAGACATAGCGCAAGTACAATTTTGATTTTGTGTGATACTTTACCTGCATAATCAAGGTCGCAAGGGGTAAATATATATTCTGAAGCAAAAACGTTTGATTGTAGGGTTATTAATCCTCTTAATTATGGTAAAATTTGGTCAATATTTTGCCAATAATCCCAAATTCTTTCGCAGTCGATTTATTCCCTACCTTTTCAAAGGTTGACTGCTAGTTATTATTATTATTATTATTTTTCTTCCCTTTTTTTTTGGAATTTCAACATGAAAGTTAGTGTATAGATAGTCCTAGATGAGTAGATTAATTTCCCAAAATATTTTTGACCTTGACCTATTTATCAAGGTCACAGGTCACCTCAAAGTCACTGTCTTTGGAGGTCTATCTCCTGAACTAATAAAGATAGAGACACCTGGTCTTCACTGTTAAGTTAGTAGACCCCTATTGAACAAATATCAGCCATGAAATTGATCATTTTCAAAAAGGGGTAATTGCCCTAACCCCTTTTAATGAAAACCAGTGTGCGCACGGATTTAAGAAAACTACTATCAGCACTTTCATGAAATTATAGCAAAAGGTGCTCTATAGCATGGGCCAATGCAGCAAGAAATGTGGTGAAAATCATGCAAGTGGTTACTGAGATATTCGACTTTCAAAATTAGAATATTTTGCCCAAAAGTGAAAATATTTTTTAACTTTGTTATGAATGAAGACAACTCAATGAAACTTGGCACATATATAGCCCTGTGATAGAGGAATATTTTCATCAAACATCCATGACCTTGACATCAAGGTCAAGGTCACAGAAAGTGAATTAAAAGCCACGATAGGTACATTACACAACTTTTTCAAGCAAGGTTGTTCAATTGTGGTCTATCATTTCCAATCAAGAGAAACTTGAATGATCTAAAATATATTTGACCTTGAGAAGAGGTTAATCACTTGTCAAGGTCATCACCAGTCAAAGACAGGAAAAATGATGAAATGAGATAAGTACAGGATAGAATGCATTAAAGAATAAATTAAGATCAATATGAACTCAATATGAATGTCATTATGAATTCAATATGTATGTCAATATGAATGTCAATATATATGAATGTCAACATGAATGTCAACTTGAATATCAACATGAATGTCAAAATTAATGAATCTCAAAATGAATGTCACTATTAGTGTAGATATCAGTGTCATCAGTGTCAATATCAGTGTCATAAGTGTCAATTGATATCAGTGTCAATATGAATGTCATGAATGTCAATATGGATGTTGATATGAATGTCATTGTGAACATCAATATCAATTTAAAGATCAATATGAAGGTCAGTATGAATATCCGTATGAATGTTGATATGAATATCAGAATGAATGTCAATATGAATACTGTCAATAGGAATGTCAATACAAAGGTCAGTATGAATATCAGTATGAATGTCGACATGAATATCAAAATGAATGTCAATATGAATTATGTCAATAGGAATGTCAATATGGATGTCAAAATGAAGTCAATTAAAGTGTCAATATAAATGTCAATATGAAGAATTGAAGTCAAGTTGATAATCAAGTAAATCCTTTTTTATGGTGAATGCTCATTACTGGTTCACCAGTAATATTGATGTCTAGTTATTATTATTTTTCTGCCACTTTTTTTTGGAATTTCAACATGAAATTAAGGGTATATATAGTCCTAGATGAGAAAACATGATTTGCAAAATATTTTTGACCTTGACCTATTTTTCAAGGTCACAGGTCACCTCAAAGTCACTGTCTTTGGAGGTCTATCTCCTAAACTAATAAAGATAGAGACACCTGGTCTTCACTGTCAAGTTAGTAGACCCCTATTGAACAAATATCAGCCATGAAATTGATAATTTTCGGAAAGGGGTAATTACCTTAACCCCTTTTAATGAAAACCAGTTTGCGCACGGTTTTGAGAAAACTACAATCAGCACTTTCATGAAATTATAGTAAAAGGTGCTCTATAGCATGGGCCAGTGCAGCGAGAAGTGTGGTGAAAATCATGCAAGGGGTTACTGAGATATTCGACTTTCAAAATTAGAATATTTTGCCCAAAAGTGAAAATATTTTTTAACTTTGCTTTGAATGAAGACAACTCAATGAAACTTGGCACATATATAGCCCTGTGATAGAGGAATATTTTCATTAAACATCCATGACCTTGACATCAAGGTCAAGGTCACCGAAAGTGAATGAAAGGCTACATTTCACAACTTTTTAAAGCAAGGTTGTTCAATTGTGGTCTATCATTTTCAATCAAGAGTAACTTGAATGATCTAAAGTATATTTGACCTTGTGAAGAAGTTCATCAATTGTCAAGGTCATCACCAGTCAAAGACAGGAAAAATGAAGAAATGAGATAAGTGCAGAATAGAATGAATTAAAGAATAAATTAAGGTCAATATGAAGTCAATATGAATGCCATTATGAATTCAATATGAATGTCAATATGAATGTCCATATGAATGTCCATATGAATGTCAATATGAATGTCAATATATATGAATGTCAACATGAATATCAACATGAATGTCAAAATTAATGAATGTCAAAATGAATGTCAATATTAGTGTAGATATCAGTGTCATCAGTGTCACTATCAGTGTCATCACTCTCAATTAATATCAGGGTCAAATGAATGTCAGTGAATGTCAATATGAATATTGATATAAATGTCAATATGAATAATGTCAATGGGAATGTCAATATGAATGTCAAAATGAAGTCAATTCAAGTGTCAATATAAAAGTCAATATGAAGAATTAAAGTCAAGTTGATAATCAAGTAAATCCTTTTTTATGGTGAATGCTCATTACTGGTTCACCAGTAATATTGATGTCTAGTTATTATTATGATTCGACCTATCGGGAGAATCATCTTGTTTTCTTTGATTTTATTATTATTATTATTATTATTATTATTATTATAAAGTCGACCGAATCAATAATATAGATAGAGAGAATCAGACTTGGTGATGGAAAACGGAGCATATCTCAGCTTCTGTTCAACCAATCTTTATGATCTAAACGCCGTTGGAATCTGCATAAAAGACCCAATTATAAAAAATAAGCACATATCGATTATCTGAAGTATAAAATTTGACAAATTGTAGCTAGATTATAGCACTAAGGTCAAAATTTAGCACCCTGAAAAGCTTTACGGATTGAAGTGACGGCTAATCAATGGGAGGCCTCATGACAGGATACACCCCCCGCTCCCTTTTCTTATTCCAGTAATATCAGCTACCCCCCACTTTACTCCCTCTTTGCCCCCTGCTTCCCCCCACTTGCCATCCGCTAGCCCCCACTTGCCCCCACTTGCACCCACTTGCCCCTGCTTATACCAGTCTTGTCCCACTTGCCTCCCACTAGCCCTCGCTTACCCCACTTGCCTCCTGCTAGCCCCCGCTTACCCCCCACTTACCCCACTTACCCCCACTTGCCTCTCGCTAGCCCCTGCTTACCCCCACTTACCCCCTCTTGCCCTCCGCTTCCCCCAACTTGCCCCACATAACCTCCTACATTCCCCAATTACCCCATCTTTCCCCTCAGTCACCCCCAAATAACATTTTCTTATGTTAGTTTTACCCCATGGGGTTGGGGGTGTATCCTGTCATGAGGCCTTTTTGGTAAAAAAAAAAGTGCTATCTAGTTCCAAGTGTCGACAAAAAAAAAAAAAAATTGGTTGAGCCCGGCCCAGGCACTGTGACACATCTTTCACTCAGGGCATGAAATTCACACAAAAGTTATTCAAAGGCCTAAAATGGCATGAAAATTTGACCATCAAACCTCAATAATTCACAATTAAGAAATGGATGGATTATTGGCGCTTTACGTCCGGTATTTGTGCACTTGGTAGCCTAATTAGAACAGGAGTAGGACACAGCAATGAGGCGACGGACAATTGACAGACGCGCCCAGCAATAGTCCGGTTGACCCTGCAAGAGCTGGTTTCGAACCCTGGACCCAGCGATTGGCATCCCCAGCATGCAACCACTGAGGTGGGCCCCCCCCCCCATCAAAACTAACATACCTTGAAGGTGACATTGTTGTGGCTGCTAAAATAGATTAATTCTAAGTACAATGCAAGCTAAATGTCACGGATGCAAAGAAAGGAGGCAAAAAAAAAAGTTTACATGGAATTACTTTGATTGAAAAAAGATGGTGAGATGAATGCTGGTTACAAAGAGTGAACAGTGAGAGTAATTGGGAGGGGGGGGGGGGGGGGGTAACATAACACAACAATATATGGAATTATCTTTTTGTTTCAAAAAAAAAAAAAAAAAAAAAAAAATAGAGTCCAACACTTTTTGCAAAAATTTTGCGCGAAAACGCAAATATCTCATAAAGTAGAAGAGATATCAGCATCCGGTTTTAACCACTCCTATGACACTTTGTTTCTTCATCTTTTTGTGCCATAAATTTTGCAAATTTCTCAAAGAGCAATACATGCCAATGACTTAAAAAAGTTTTTTCAAAAAAAATTTATTGGAAAAAGTTTTGAAGAAAACCCTTTGATATTGCATAAACCTGGTCCCACAACAAAACGACCGGGTGAAAAAAAATATGGTTTGTGAAACTTGAACGATTCCCCTACTTATGCATTTTGCCACCCAAAAAATGTCAAAAATGAGGGGTAAAAAAATTTTAAACTTTCTTTGGAATTTAAAATGTACCTGAACATGAAAGTTCATTACAAACGAAGCATAGCTGCACTTTTTCCACGCCGGTTCTATAATCGACTGCGACGCTATGAGGAAAAGAGTGAAAAATGTGCTTTTCGCAATTTCTTCAATAACTTAGAAACCGCAACGGGGATTTTGACGAAAATTTGTCAGAAAATACTTCAAATGTGTCATGTTGCCTCTGTCAGATTTGGAAATTTTAGCTTTAATAGTTACCGAGTTACTGATTTTTAAATATGGTATGTTGAAGAGCCCCCTAGTGGCCAAAATCTACATGGAGATTCCGAGGTAAAATGTTTCACTACATTAGTAAAGAGGACCAACAGAACAATCACTCACAAGAAGAACAGCTAAGTCAATGCATTTTGTAATTCAAAAAATAGATAAAACCTCCTTTTTTGAATTTTCTATGAAATATTCTAAAATCATTAGGAAACTGGTTAGAAGCCTGGAAATGGCAGCAAAAGATGCATTGCAGTTGGGTTCATATGTCTATCAAAAAACATTCATACCCTAAGAGGGAAAGATTTTGAATTGTGACCATTTTTCCAAAAGTAGCGTTTTACAAAGCCCCATCTAAGCGTGCAACTCCTGGTACTTGTTACATGTTATAGGTGGCGCTGTGGCATGGTTGGTAAATTTTATGCCTCCCCCCCCCCTAATTTCTGCATAGATGAACTGAGCAATTTCCCTTCTTTATGTTACTGTCATTTTTAAACAATTCAAACATTTTCAATTGCCTAATTATGAGATTCATCTCAGAATTGGGCACAATAGCTTGCTGGGCTGGGGGGGGGGGGGTTTCCCAGACTTGGAGCCACAGAATTCCTTGGTTACCTTTATGAATAAGGTCTAAATAATTATTCAAAGCAGTCAACATCATAAAACTTGTTCTACAGGTCCAGTTGCTAGGGAATCACAAGGGAATTCCCGTTTATTGACATTTGAATTTTGAAAGCAGCAATCTGATTGGCTGATAAATAAAACCCCTGAATTCAACAATTCATAATTGTCCAATGTAATAATTTTTCGTAGAATTTTTGTCTTTGAGCACCACTCAATTTTCCCTGAAAATTTTGTGAAGATAAACACAGTGCATCACCCTTTATTATTGCAATTATTGTTAATATAACTATATTATTGGTAATAAAGTCGACCGAATCAATAATATAGATAGAGAGAATCAGACTTGGTGATGGAAAACGGAGCATATCTCAGCTTCTGTTCAACCAATCTTTATGATCTAAACGCCGTTGGAATCTGCATAAAAGACCCAATTATAAAAAATAAGCACATATCGATTATCTGAAGTATAAAATTTGACAAATTGTAGCTAGATTATAGCACTAAGGTCAAAATTTAGCACCCTGAAAAGCTTTACGGATTGAAGTGACGGCTAATCAATGGGAGGCCTCATGACAGGATACACCCCCCGCTCCCTTTTCTTATTCCAGTAATATCAGCTACCCCCCACTTTACTCCCTCTTTGCCCCCTGCTTCCCCCCACTTGCCATCCGCTAGCCCCCACTTGCCCCCACTTGCACCCCACTTGCCCCTGCTTATACCAGTCTTGTCCCACTTGCCTCCGACTAGCCCCCGCTAACCCCCACTTGCCTCCTGCTAGCCCCGCTTACCCCCCACTTACCCCACTTACCCCCACTTGCCTCTCGCTAGCCCCTGCTTACCCCCACTTACCCCCTCTTGCCCTCCGCTTCCCCCACTTGCCCCACATAACCTCCTACATTCCCCCAATTACCCCATCTTTCCCCTCAGTCACCCCCAAATAACATTTTCTTATGTTAGTTTTACCCCATGGGGTTGGGGGTGTATCCTGTCATGAGGCCTTTTTGGTAAAAAAAAAAGTGCTATCTAGTTCCAAGTGTCGACAAAAAAAAAAAAAAAATTGGTTGAGCCCGGCCCAGGCACTGTGACACATCTTTCACTCAGGGCATGAAATTCACACAAAAGTTATTCAAAGGCCTAAAATGGCATGAAAATTTGACCATCAAACCTCAATAATTCACAATTAAGAAATGGATGGATTATTGGCGCTTTACGTCCGGTATTTGTGCACTTGGTAGCCTAATTAGAACAGGAGTAGGACACAGCAATGAGGCGACGGACAATTGACAGACGCGCCCAGCAATAGTCCGGTTGACCCTGCAAGAGCTGGTTTCGAACCCTGGACCCAGCGATTGGCATCCCCAGCATGCAACCACTGAGCTAGACCCCCCCCCCCATCAAAACTAACATACCTTGAAGGTGACATTGTTGTGGCTGCTAAAATAGATTAATTCTAAGTACAATGCAAGCTAAATGTCACGGATGCAAAGAAAGGAGGCAAAAAAAAAAGTTTACATGGAATTACTTTGATTGAAAAAAGATGGTGAGATGAATGCTGGTTACAAAGAGTGAACAGTGAGAGCAATTGGGAGGGGGGGGGGGGGGGGGTAACATAACACAACAATATATGGAATTATCTTTTTGTTTCAAAAAAAAAAAAAAAAAAAAAAAAATAGAGTCCAACACTTTTTGCAAAAATTTTGCGCGAAAACGCAAATATCTCATAAAGTAGAAGAGATATCAGCATCCGGTTTTAACCACTCCTATGACACTTTGTTTCTTCATCTTTTTGTGCCATAAATTTTGCAAATTTCTCAAAGAGCAATACATGCCAATGACTTAAAAAAGTTTTTTCAAAAAAAATTTATTGGAAAAAGTTTTGAAGAAAACCCTTTGATATTGCATAAACCTGGTCCCACAACAAAACGACCGGGTGAAAAAAAATATGGTTTGTGAAACTTGAACGATTCCCCTACTTATGCATTTTGCCACCCAAAAAATGTCAAAAATGAGGGGTAAAAAAATTTTAAACTTTCTTTGGAATTTAAAATGTACCTGAACATGAAAGTTCATTACAAACGAAGCATAGCTGCACTTTTTCCACGCCGGTTCTATAATCGACTGCGACGCTATGAGGAAAAGAGTGAAAAATGTGCTTTTCGCAATTTCTTCAATAACTTAGAAACCGCAACGGGGATTTTGACGAAAATTTGTCAGAAAATACTTCAAATGTGTCATGTTGCCTCTGTCAGATTTGGAAATTTTAGCTTTAATAGTTACCGAGTTACTGATTTTTAAATATGGTATGTTGAAGAGCCCCCTAGTGGCCAAAATCTACATGGAGATTCCGAGGTAAAATGTTTCACTACATTAGTAAAGAGGACCAACAGAACAATCACTCACAAGAAGAACAGCTAAGTCAATGCATTTTGTAATTCAAAAAATAGATAAAACCTCCTTTTTTGAATTTTCTATGAAATATTCTAAAATCATTAGGAAACTGGTTAGAAGCCTGGAAATGGCAGCAAAAGATGCATTGCAGTTGGGTTCATATGTCTATCAAAAAACATTCATACCCTAAGAGGGAAAGATTTTGAATTGTGACCATTTTTCCAAAAGTAGCGTTTTACAAAGCCCCATCTAAGCGTGCAACTCCTGGTACTTGTTACATGTTATAGGTGGCGCTGTGGCATGGTTGGTAAATTTTATGCCTCCCCCCCCCCAATTTCTGCATAGATGGACTGAGCAATTTCCCTTCTTTATGTTACTGTCATTTTTAAACAATTCAAACATTTTCAATTGCCTAATTATGAGATTCATCTCAGAATTGGGCACAATAGCTTGCTGGGCTGGGGGGGGGGGGGTTTCCCAGACTTGGAGCCACAGAATTCCTTGGTTACCTTTATGAATAAGGTCTAAATAATTATTCAAAGCAGTCAACATCATAAAACTTGTTCTACAGGTCCAGTTGCTAGGGAATCACAAGGGAATTCCCGTTTATTGACATTTGAATTTTGAAAGCAGCAATCTGATTGGCTGATAAATAAAACCCCTGAATTCAACAATTCATAATTGTCCAATGTAATAATTTTTCGTAGAATTTTTGTCTTTGAGCACCACTCAATTTTCCCTGAAAATTTTGTGAAGATAAACACAGTGCATCACCCTTTATTATTGCAATTATTGTTAATATAACTATATTATTGGTAATAAAGTCGACCGAATCAATAATATAGATAGAGAGAATCAGACTTGGTGATGGAAAACGGAGCATATCTCAGCTTCTGTTCAACCAATCTTTATGATCTAAACGCCGTTGGAATCTGCATAAAAGACCCAATTATAAAAAATAAGCACATATCGATTATCTGAAGTATAAAATTTGACAAATTGTAGCTAGATTATAGCACTAAGGTCAAAATTTAGCACCCTGAAAAGCTTTACGGATTGAAGTGACGGCTAATCAATGGGAGGCCTCATGACAGGATACACCCCTGGCTCCCTTTTCTTATTCCAGTAATATCAGCTACCCCCACTTTACTCCCTCTTTGCCCCCTGCTTCCCCCACTTGCCATCCGCTAGCCCCCACTTGCCCCCACTTGCACCCCACTTGCCCCTGCTTATACCAGTCTTGTCCCACTTGCCTCCGACTAGCCCCCGCTAACCCCCACTTGCCTCCTGCTAGCCCCCGCTTACCCCCCACTTACCCCACTTACCCCCACTTGCCTCTCGCTAGCCCCTGCTTACCCCCACTTACCCCCTCTTGCCCTCCGCTTCCCCCAACTTGCCCCACATAACCTCCTACATTCCCCCAATTACCCCATCTTTCCCTCAGTCACCCCCAAATAACATTTTCTTATGTTAGTTTTACCCCATGGGGTTGGGGGTGTATCCTGTCATGAGGCCTTTTTGGTAAAAAAAGAAGTGCTATCTAGTTCCAAGTGTCGACAAAAAAAAAAAAAAATTGGTTGAGCCCGGCCCAGGCACTGTGACACATCTTTCACTCAGGGCATGAAATTCACACAAAAGTTATTCAAAGGCCTAAAATGGCATGAAAATTTGACCATCAAACCTCAATAATTCACAATTAAGAAATGGATGGATTATTGGCGCTTTACGTCCGGTATTTGTGCACTTGGTAGCCTAATTAGAACAGGAGTAGGACACAGCAATGAGGCGACGGACAATTGACAGACGCGCCCAGCAATAGTCCGGTTGACCCTGCAAGAGCTGGTTTCGAACCCTGGACCCAGCGATTGGCATCCCCAGCATGCAACCACTGAGCTAGACCCCCCCCCCCATCAAAACTAACATACCTTGAAGGTGACATTGTTGTGGCTGCTAAAATAGATTAATTCTAAGTACAATGCAAGCTAAATGTCACGGATGCAAAGAAAGGAGGCAAAAAAAAAAGTTTACATGGAATTACTTTGATTGAAAAAAGATGGTGAGATGAATGCTGGTTACAAAGAGTGAACAGTGAGAGTAATTGGGAGGGGGGGGGGGGGGGGGTAACATAACACAACAATATATGGAATTATCTTTTTGTTTCAAAAAAAAAAAAAAAAAAAAAAAAAAATAGAGTCCAACACTTTTTGCAAAAATTTTGCGCGAAAACGCAAATATCTCATAAAGTAGAAGAGATATCAGCATCCGGTTTTAACCACTCCTATGACACTTTGTTTCTTCATCTTTTTGTGCCATAAATTTTGCAAATTTCTCAAAGAGCAATACATGCCAATGACTTAAAAAAGTTTTTTCAAAAAAAATTTATTGGAAAAAGTTTTGAAGAAAACCCTTTGATATTGCATAAACCTGGTCCCACAACAAAACGACCGGGTGAAAAAAAATATGGTTTGTGAAACTTGAACGATTCCCCTACTTATGCATTTTGCCACCCAAAAAATGTCAAAAATGAGGGGTAAAAAAATTTTAAACTTTCTTTGGAATTTAAAATGTACCTGAACATGAAAGTTCATTACAAACGAAGCATAGCTGCACTTTTTCCACGCCGGTTCTATAATCGACTGCGACGCTATGAGGAAAAGAGTGAAAAATGTGCTTTTCGCAATTTCTTCAATAACTTAGAAACCGCAACGGGGATTTTGACGAAAATTTGTCAGAAAATACTTCAAATGTGTCATGTTGCCTCTGTCAGATTTGGAAATTTTAGCTTTAATAGTTACCGAGTTACTGATTTTTAAATATGGTATGTTGAAGAGCCCCCTAGTGGCCAAAATCTACATGGAGATTCCGAGGTAAAATGTTTCACTACATTAGTAAAGAGGACCAACAGAACAATCACTCACAAGAAGAACAGCTAAGTCAATGCATTTTGTAATTCAAAAAATAGATAAAACCTCCTTTTTTGAATTTTCTATGAAATATTCTAAAATCATTAGGAAACTGGTTAGAAGCCTGGAAATGGCAGCAAAAGATGCATTGCAGTTGGGTTCATATGTCTATCAAAAAACATTCATACCCTAAGAGGGAAAGATTTTGAATTGTGACCATTTTTCCAAAAGTAGCGTTTTACAAAGCCCCATCTAAGCGTGCAACTCCTGGTACTTGTTACATGTTATAGGTGGCGCTGTGGCATGGTTGGTAAATTTTATGCCTCCCCCCCCCCTAATTTCTGCATAGATGAACTGAGCAATTTCCCTTCTTTATGTTACTGTCATTTTTAAACAATTCAAACATTTTCAATTGCCTAATTATGAGATTCATCTCAGAATTGGGCACAATAGCTTGCTGGGCTGGGGGGGGGGGGTTTCCCAGACTTGGAGCCACAGAATTCCTTGGTTACCTTTATGAATAAGGTCTAAATAATTATTCAAAGCAGTCAACATCATAAAACTTGTTCTACAGGTCCAGTTGCTAGGGAATCACAAGGGAATTCCCGTTTATTGACATTTGAATTTTGAAAGCAGCAATCTGATTGGCTGATAAATAAAACCCCTGAATTCAACAATTCATAATTGTCCAATGTAATAATTTTTCGTAGAATTTTTGTCTTTGAGCACCACTCAATTTTCCCTGAAAATTTTGTGAAGATAAACACAGTGCATCACCCTTTATTATTGCAATTATTGTTAATATAACTATATTATTGGTAATAAAGTCGACCGAATCAATAATATAGATAGAGAGAATCAGACTTGGTGATGGAAAACGGAGCATATCTCAGCTTCTGTTCAACCAATCTTTATGATCTAAACGCCGTTGGAATCTGCATAAAAGACCCAATTATAAAAAATAAGCACATATCGATTATCTGAAGTATAAAATTTGACAAATTGTAGCTAGATTATAGCACTAAGGTCAAAATTTAGCACCCTGAAAAGCTTTACGGATTGAAGTGACGGCTAATCAATGGGAGGCCTCATGACAGGATACACCCCTGGCACCCTTTTCTTATTCCAGTAATATCAGCTACCCCCCACTTTACTCCCTCTTTGCCCCCTGCTTCCCCCCACTTGCCATCCGCTAGCCCCCACTTGCCCCCACTTGCACCCCACTTGCCCCTGCTTATACCAGTCTTGTCCCACTTGCCTCCGACTAGCCCCCGCTAACCCCCACTTGCCTCCTGCTAGCCCCCGCTTACCCCCCACTTACCCCACTTACCCCCACTTGCCTCTCGCTAGCCCCTGCTTACCCCACTTACCCCCTCTTGCCCTCCGCTTCCCCCAACTTGCCCCACATAACCTCCTACATTCCCCCAATTACCCCATCTTTCCCCTCAGTCACCCCCAAATAACATTTTCTTATGTTAGTTTTACCCCATGGGGTTGGGGGTGTATCCTGTCATGAGGCCTTTTTGGTAAAAAAAAAAGTGCTATCTAGTTCCAAGTGTCGACAAAAAAAAAAAAAAATTGGTTGAGCCCGGCCCAGGCACTGTGACACATCTTTCACTCAGGGCATGAAATTCACACAAAAGTTATTCAAAGGCCTAAAATGGCATGAAAATTTGACCATCAAACCTCAATAATTCACAATTAAGAAATGGATGGATTATTGGCGCTTTACGTCCGGTATTTGTGCACTTGGTAGCCTAATTAGAACAGGAGTAGGACACAGCAATGAGGCGACGGACAATTGACAGACGCGCCCAGCAATAGTCCGGTTGACCCTGCAAGAGCTGGTTTCGAACCCTGGACCCAGCGATTGGCATCCCCAGCATGCAACCACTGAGCTAGACCCCCCCCCCCATCAAAACTAACATACCTTGAAGGTGACATTGTTGTGGCTGCTAAAATAGATTAATTCTAAGTACAATGCAAGCTAAATGTCACGGATGCAAAGAAAGGAGGCAAAAAAAAAAGTTTACATGGAATTACTTTGATTGAAAAAAGATGGTGAGATGAATGCTGGTTACAAAGAGTGAACAGTGAGAGTAATTGGGAGGGGGGGGGGGGGGGGGTAACATAACACAACAATATATGGAATTATCTTTTTGTTACAAAAAAAAAAAAAAAAAAAAAAAAATAGAGTCCAACACTTTTTGCAAAAATTTTGCGCGAAAACGCAAATATCTCATAAAGTAGAAGAGATATCAGCATCCGGTTTTAACCACTCCTATGACACTTTGTTTCTTCATCTTTTTGTGCCATAAATTTTGCAAATTTCTCAAAGAGCAATACATGCCAATGACTTAAAAAAGTTTTTTCAAAAAAAATTTATTGGAAAAAGTTTTGAAGAAAACCCTTTGATATTGCATAAACCTGGTCCCACAACAAAACGACCGGGTGAAAAAAAATATGGTTTGTGAAACTTGAACGATTCCCCTACTTATGCATTTTGCCACCCAAAAAATGTCAAAAATGAGGGGTAAAAAAATTTTAAACTTTCTTTGGAATTTAAAATGTACCTGAACATGAAAGTTCATTACAAACGAAGCATAGCTGCACTTTTTCCACGCCGGTTCTATAATCGACTGCGACGCTATGAGGAAAAGAGTGAAAAATGTGCTTTTCGCAATTTCTTCAATAACTTAGAAACCGCAACGGGGATTTTGACGAAAATTTGTCAGAAAATACTTCAAATGTGTCATGTTGCCTCTGTCAGATTTGGAAATTTTAGCTTTAATAGTTACCGAGTTACTGATTTTTAAATATGGTATGTTGAAGAGCCCCCTAGTGGCCAAAATCTACATGGAGATTCCGAGGTAAAATGTTTCACTACATTAGTAAAGAGGACCAACAGAACAATCACTCACAAGAAGAACAGCTAAGTCAATGCATTTTGTAATTCAAAAAATAGATAAAACCTCCTTTTTTGAATTTTCTATGAAATATTCTAAAATCATTAGGAAACTGGTTAGAAGCCTGGAAATGGCAGCAAAAGATGCATTGCAGTTGGGTTCATATGTCTATCAAAAAACATTCATACCCTAAGAGGGAAAGATTTTGAATTGTGACCATTTTTCCAAAAGTAGCGTTTTACAAAGCCCCATCTAAGCGTGCAACTCCTGGTACTTGTTACATGTTATAGGTGGCGCTGTGGCATGGTTGGTAAATTTTATGCCTCCCCCCCCCCTAATTTCTGCATAGATGAACTGAGCAATTTCCCTTCTTTATGTTACTGTCATTTTTAAACAATTCAAACATTTTCAATTGCCTAATTATGAGATTCATCTCAGAATTGGGCACAATAGCTTGGGGGGGGGGGGGGGGGGGTTTCCCAGACTTGGAGCCACAGAATTCCTTGGTTACCTTTATGAATAAGGTCTAAATAATTATTCAAAGCAGTCAACATCATAAAACTTGTTCTACAGGTCCAGTTGCTAGGGAATCACAAGGGAATTCCCGTTTATTGACATTTGAATTTTGAAAGCAGCAATCTGATTGGCTGATAAATAAAACCCCTGAATTCAACAATTCATAATTGTCCAATGTAATAATTTTTCGTAGAATTTTTGTCTTTGAGCACCACTCAATTTTCCCTGAAAATTTTGTGAAGATAAACACAGTGCATCACCCTTTATTATTGCAATTATTGTTAATATAACTATATTATTGGTAATAAAGTCGACCGAATCAATAATATAGATAGAGAGAATCAGACTTGGTGATGGAAAACGGAGCATATCTCAGCTTCTGTTCAACCAATCTTTATGATCTAAACGCCGTTGGAATCTGCATAAAAGACCCAATTATAAAAAATAAGCACATATCGATTATCTGAAGTATAAATTTGACAAATTGTAGCTAGATTATAGCACTAAGGTCAAAATTTAGCACCCTGAAAAGCTTTACGGATTGAAGTGACGGCTAATCAATGGGAGGCCTCATGACAGGATACACCCCTGGCACCCTTTTCTTATTCCAGTAATATCAGCTACCCCCCACTTTACTCCCTCTTTGCCCCCTGCTTCCCCCCACTTGCCATCCGCTAGCCCCCACTTGCCCCCACTTGCACCCCACTTGCCCCTGCTTATACCAGTCTTGTCCCACTTGCCTCCGACTAGCCCCCGCTAACCCCCACTTGCCTCCTGCTAGCCCCCGCTTACCCCCCACTTACCCCACTTACCCCCACTTGCCTCTCGCTAGCCCCTGCTTACCCCCACTTACCCCCTCTTGCCCTCCGCTTCCCCCACTTGCCCCACATAACCTCCTACATTCCCCCCCATTACCCCATCTTTCCCCTCAGTCACCCCAAATAACATTTTCTTATGTTAGTTTTACCCCATGGGGTTGGGGTGTATCCTGTCATGAGGCCTTTTTGGTAAAAAAAAAAGTGCTATCTAGTTCCAAGTGTCGACAAAAAAAAAAAAAAATTGGTTGAGCCCGGCCCAGGCACTGTGACACATCTTTCACTCAGGGCATGAAATTCACACAAAAGTTATTCAAAGGCCTAAAATGGCATGAAAATTTGACCATCAAACCTCAATAATTCACAATTAAGAAATGGATGGATTATTGGCGCTTTACGTCCGGTATTTGTGCACTTGGTAGCCTAATTAGAACAGGAGTAGGACACAGCAATGAGGCGACGGACGATTGACAGACGCGCCCAGCAATAGTCCGGTTGACCCTGCAAGAGCTGGTTTCGAACCCTGGACCCAGCGATTGGCATCCCCAGCATGCAACCACTGAGCTAGACCCCCCCCCATCAAAACTAACATACCTTGAAGGTGACATTGTTGCGGCTGCTAAAATAGATTAATTCTAAGTACAATGCAAGCTAAATGTCACGGATGCAAAGAAAGGAGGCAAAAAAAAAAGTTTACATGGAATTACTTTGATTGAAAAAAGATGGTGAGATGAATGCTGGTTACAAAGAGTGAACAGTGAGAGTAATTGGGAGGGGGGGGGGGGGGGGGTAACATAACACAACAATATATGGAATTATCTTTTTGTTTCAAAAAAAAAAAAAAAAAAAAAAAATAGAGTCCAACACTTTTTGCAAAAATTTTGCGCGAAAACGCAAATATCTCATAAAGTAGAAGAGATATCAGCATCCGGTTTTAACCACTCCTATGACACTTTGTTTCTTCATCTTTTTGTGCCATAAATTTTGCAAATTTCTCAAAGAGCAATACATGCCAATGACTTAAAAAAGTTTTTTCAAAAAAAATTTATTGGAAAAAGTTTTGAAGAAAACCCTTTGATATTGCATAAACCTGGTCCCACAACAAAACGACCGGGTGAAAAAAAATATGGTTTGTGAAACTTGAACGATTCCCCTACTTATGCATTTTGCCACCCAAAAAATGTCAAAAATGAGGGGTAAAAAAATTTTAAACTTTCTTTGGAATTTAAAATGTACCTGAACATGAAAGTTCATTACAAACGAAGCATAGCTGCACTTTTTCCACGCCGGTTCTATAATCGACTGCGACGCTATGAGGAAAAGAGTGAAAAATGTGCTTTTCGCAATTTCTTCAATAACTTAGAAACCGCAACGGGGATTTTGACGAAAATTTGTCAGAAAATACTTCAAATGTGTCATGTTGCCTCTGTCAGATTTGGAAATTTTAGCTTTAATAGTTACCGAGTTACTGATTTTTAAATATGGTATGTTGAAGAGCCCCCTAGTGGCCAAAATCTACATGGAGATTCCGAGGTAAAATGTTTCACTACATTAGTAAAGAGGACCAACAGAACAATCACTCACAAGAAGAACAGCTAAGTCAATGCATTTTGTAATTCAAAAAATAGATAAAACCTCCTTTTTTGAATTTTCTATGAAATATTCTAAAATCATTAGGAAACTGGTTAGAAGCCTGGAAATGGCAGCAAAAGATGCATTGCAGTTGGGTTCATATGTCTATCAAAAAACATTCATACCCTAAGAGGGAAAGATTTTGAATTGTGACCATTTTTCCAAAAGTAGCGTTTTACAAAGCCCCATCTAAGCGTGCAACTCCTGGTACTTGTTACATGTTATAGGTGGCGCTGTGGCATGGTTGGTAAATTTTATGCCTCCCCCCCCCCTAATTTCTGCATAGATGAACTGAGCAATTTCCCTTCTTTATGTTACTGTCATTTTTAAACAATTCAAACATTTTCAATTGCCTAATTATGAGATTCATCTCAGAATTGGGCACAATAGCTTGCTGGGCTGGGGGGGGGGGGGTTTCCCAGACTTGGAGCCACAGAATTCCTTGGTTACCTTTATGAATAAGGTCTAAATAATTATTCAAAGCAGTCAACATCATAAAACTTGTTCTACAGGTCCAGTTGCTAGGGAATCACAAGGGAATTCCCGTTTATTGACATTTGAATTTTGAAAGCAGCAATCTGATTGGCTGATAAATAAAACCCCTGAATTCAACAATTCATAATTGTCCAATGTAATAATTTTTCGTAGAATTTTTGTCTTTGAGCACCACTCAATTTTCCCTGAAAATTTTGTGAAGATAAACACAGTGCATCACCCTTTATTATTGCAATTATTGTTAATATAACTATATTATTGGTAATAAAGTCGACCGAATCAATAATATAGATAGAGAGAATCAGACTTGGTGATGGAAAACGGAGCATATCTCAGCTTCTGTTCAACCAATCTTTATGATCTAAACGCCGTTGGAATCTGCATAAAAGACCCAATTATAAAAAATAAGCACATATCGATTATCTGAAGTATAAAATTTGACAAATTGTAGCTAGATTATAGCACTAAGGTCAAAATTTAGCACCCTGAAAAGCTTTACGGATTGAAGTGACGGCTAATCAATGGGAGGCCTCATGACAGGATACACCCCTGGCACCCTTTTCTTATTCCAGTAATATCAGCTACCCCCCACTTTACTCCCTCTTTGCCCCCTGCTTCCCCCCACTTGCCATCCGCTAGCCCCCACTTGCCCCCACTTGCACCCCACTTGCCCCTGCTTATACCAGTCTTGTCCCACTTGCCTCCGACTAGCCCCCGCTAACCCCACTTGCCTCCTGCTCCCCCGCTTACCCCCACTTACCCCACTTACCCCCACTTGCCTCTCGCTAGCCCCTGCTTACCCCCACTTACCCCCTCTTGCCCTCCGCTTCCCCCAACTTGCCCCACATAACCTCCTACATTCCCCCAATTACCCCATCTTTCCCCTCAGTCACCCCCAAATAACATTTTCTTATGTTAGTTTTACCCCATGGGGTTGGGGGTGTATCCTGTCATGAGGCCTTTTTGGTAAAAAAAAAAGTGCTATCTAGTTCCAAGTGTCGACAAAAAAAAAAAAAAATTGGTTGAGCCCGGCCCAGGCACTGTGACACATCTTTCACTCAGGGCATGAAATTCACACAAAAGTTATTCAAAGGCCTAAAATGGCATGAAAATTTGACCATCAAACCTCAATAATTCACAATTAAGAAATGGATGGATTATTGGCGCTTTACGTCCGGTATTTGTGCACTTGGTAGCCTAATTAGAACAGGAGTAGGACACAGCAATGAGGCGACGGACAATTGACAGACGCGCCCAGCAATAGTCCGGTTGACCCTGCAAGAGCTGGTTTCGAACCCTGGACCCAGCGATTGGCATCCCCAGCATGCAACCACTGAGCTAGACCCCCCCCCCATCAAAACTAACATACCTTGAAGGTGACATTGTTGTGGCTGCTAAAATAGATTAATTCTAAGTACAATGCAAGCTAAATGTCACGGATGCAAAGAAAGGAGGCAAAAAAAAAAGTTTACATGGAATTACTTTGATTGAAAAAAGATGGTGAGATGAATGCTGGTTACAAAGAGTGAACAGTGAGAGTAATTGGGAGGGGGGGGGGGGGGGGTAACATAACACAACAATATATGGAATTATCTTTTTGTTTCAAAAAAAAAAAAAAAAAAAAAAAATAGAGTCCAACACTTTTTGCAAAAATTTTGCGCGAAAACGCAAATATCTCATAAAGTAGAAGAGATATCAGCATCCGGTTTTAACCACTCCTATGACACTTTGTTTCTTCATCTTTTTGTGCCATAAATTTTGCAAATTTCTCAAAGAGCAATACATGCCAATGACTTAAAAAAGTTTTTTCAAAAAAAATTTATTGGAAAAAGTTTTGAAGAAAACCTTTGATATTGCATAAACCTGGTCCCACAACAAAACGACCGGGTGAAAAAAAATATGGTTTGTGAAACTTGAACGATTCCCCTACTTATGCATTTTGCCACCCAAAAAATGTCAAAAATGAGGGGTAAAAAAATTTTAAACTTTCTTTGGAATTTAAAATGTACCTGAACATGAAAGTTCATTACAAACGAAGCATAGCTGCACTTTTTCCACGCCGGTTCTATAATCGACTGCGACGCTATGAGGAAAAGAGTGAAAAATGTGCTTTTCGCAATTTCTTCAATAACTTAGAAACCGCAACGGGGATTTTGACGAAAATTTGTCAGAAAATACTTCAAATGTGTCATGTTGCCTCTGTCAGATTTGGAAATTTTAGCTTTAATAGTTACCGAGTTACTGATTTTTAAATATGGTATGTTGAAGAGCCCCCTAGTGGCCAAAATCTACATGGAGATTCCGAGGTAAAATGTTTCACTACATTAGTAAAGAGGACCAACAGAACAATCACTCACAAGAAGAACAGCTAAGTCAATGCATTTTGTAATTCAAAAAATAGATAAAACCTCCTTTTTTGAATTTTCTATGAAATATTCTAAAATCATTAGGAAACTGGTTAGAAGCCTGGAAATGGCAGCAAAAGATGCATTGCAGTTGGGTTCATATGTCTATCAAAAAACATTCATACCCTAAGAGGGAAAGATTTTGAATTGTGACCATTTTTCCAAAAGTAGCGTTTTACAAAGCCCCATCTAAGCGTGCAACTCCTGGTACTTGTTACATGTTATAGGTGGCGCTGTGGCATGGTTGGTAAATTTTATGCCTCCCCCCCCCCAATTTCTGCATAGATGGACTGAGCAATTTCCCTTCTTTATGTTACTGTCATTTTTAAACAATTCAAACATTTTCAATTGCCTAATTATGAGATTCATCTCAGAATTGGGCACAATAGCTTGCTGGGCTGGGGGGGGGGGGTTCCCAGACTTGGAGCCACAGAATTCCTTGGTTACCTTTATGAATAAGGTCTAAATAATTATTCAAAGCAGTCAACATCATAAAACTTGTTCTACAGGTCCAGTTGCTAGGGAATCACAAGGGAATTCCCGTTTATTGACATTTGAATTTTGAAAGCAGCAATCTGATTGGCTGATAAATAAAACCCCTGAATTCAACAATTCATAATTGTCCAATGTAATAATTTTTCGTAGAATTTTTGTCTTTGAGCACCACTCAATTTCCCTGAAAATTTTGTGAAGATAAACACAGTGCATCACCCTTTATTATTGCAATTATTGTTAATATAACTATATTATTGGTAATAAAGTCGACCGAATCAATAATATAGATAGAGAGAATCAGACTTGGTGATGGAAAACGGAGCATATCTCAGCTTCTGTTCAACCAATCTTTATGATCTAAACGCCGTTGGAATCTGCATAAAAGACCCAATTATAAAAAATAAGCACATATCGATTATCTGAAGTATAAAATTTGACAAATTGTAGCTAGATTATAGCACTAAGGTCAAAATTTAGCACCCTGAAAAGCTTTACGGATTGAAGTGACGGCTAATCAATGGGAGGCCTCATGACAGGATACACCCCTGGCACCCTTTTCTTATTCCAGTAATATCAGCTACCCCCCACTTTACTCCCTCTTTGCCCCCTGCTTCCCCCCACTTGCCATCCGCTAGCCCCACTTGCCCCCACTTGCACCCCACTTGCCCCTGCTTATACCAGTCTTGTCCCACTTGCCTCCGACTAGCCCCCGCTAACCCCCACTTGCCTCCTGCTAGCCCCGCTTACCCCCCACTTACCCCACTTACCCCCACTTGCCTCTCGCTAGCCCCTGCTTACCCCCACTTACCCCTCTTGCCCTCCGCTTCCCCAACTTGCCCCACATAACCTCCTACATTCCCCAATTACCCCATCTTTCCCCTCAGTCACCCCAAATAACATTTTCTTATGTTAGTTTTACCCCATGGGGTTGGGGTGTATCCTGTCATGAGGCCTTTTTGGTAAAAAAAAAAGTGCTATCTAGTTCAAAGTGTCGACAAAAAAAAAAAAAATTGGTTGAGCCCGGCCCAGGCACTGTGACACATCTTTCACTCAGGGCATGAAATTCACACAAAAGTTATTCAAAGGCCTAAAATGGCATGAAAATTTGACCATCAAACCTCAATAATTCACAATTAAGAAATGGATGGATTATTGGCGCTTTACGTCCGGTATTTGTGCACTTGGTAGCCTAATTAGAACAGGAGTAGGACACAGCAATGAGGCGACGGACAATTGACAGACGCGCCCAGCAATAGTCCGGTTAACCCTGCAAGAGCTGGTTTCGAACCCTGGACCCAGCGATTGGCATCCCCAGCATGCAACCACTGAGCTAGACCCCCCCCCCCATCAAAACTAACATACCTTGAAGGTGACATTGTTGTGGCTGCTAAAATAGATTAATTCTAAGTACAATGCAAGCTAAATGTCACGGATGCAAAGAAAGGAGGCAAAAAAAAAAGTTTACATGGAATTACTTTGATTGAAAAAAGATGGTGAGATGAATGCTGGTTACAAAGAGTGAACAGTGAGAGTAATTGGGAGGGGGGGGGGGGGGGGTAACATAACACAACAATATATGGAATTATCTTTTTGTTTCAAAAAAAAAAAAAAAAAAAAAAAATAGAGTCCAACACTTTTTGCAAAAATTTTGCGCGAAAACGCAAATATCTCATAAAGTAGAAGAGATATCAGCATCCGGTTTTAACCACTCCTATGACACTTTGTTTCTTCATCTTTTTGTGCCATAAATTTTGCAAATTTCTCAAAGAGCAATACATGCCAATGACTTAAAAAAGTTTTTTCAAAAAAAATTTATTGGAAAAAGTTTTGAAGAAAACCCTTTGATATTGCATAAACCTGGTCCACAACAAAACGACCGGGTGAAAAAAAATATGGTTTGTGAAACTTGAACGATTCCCCTACTTATGCATTTTGCCACCCAAAAAATGTCAAAAATGAGGGGTAAAAAAATTTTAAACTTTCTTTGGAATTTAAAATGTACCTGAACATGAAAGTTCATTACAAACGAAGCATAGCTGCACTTTTTCCACGCCGGTTCTATAATCGACTGCGACGCTATGAGGAAAAGAGTGAAAAATGTGCTTTTCGCAATTTCTTCAATAACTTAGAAACCGCAACGGGGATTTTGACGAAAATTTGTCAGAAAATACTTCAAATGTGTCATGTTGCCTCTGTCAGATTTGGAAATTTTAGCTTTAATAGTTACCGAGTTACTGATTTTTAAATATGGTATGTTGAAGAGCCCCTAGTGGCCAAAATCTACATGGAGATTCCGAGGTAAAATGTTTCACTACATTAGTAAAGAGGACCAACAGAACAATCACTCACAAGAAGAACAGCTAAGTCAATGCATTTTGTAATTCAAAAAATAGATAAACCTCCTTTTTGAATTTTCTATGAAATATTCTAAAATCATTAGGAAACTGGTTAGAAGCCTGGAAATGGCAGCAAAAGATGCATTGCAGTTGGGTTCATATGTCTATCAAAAAACATTCATACCCTAAGAGGGAAAGATTTTGAATTGTGACCATTTTTCCAAAAGTAGCGTTTTACAAAGCCCCATCTAAGCGTGCAACTCCTGGTACTTGTTACATGTTATAGGTGGCGCTGTGGCATGGTTGGTAAATTTTATGCCTCCCCCCCCCCAATTTCTGCATAGATGGACTGAGCAATTTCCCTTCTTTATGTTACTGTCATTTTTAAACAATTCAAACATTTTCAATTGCCTAATTATGAGATTCATCTCAGAATTGGGCACAATAGCTTGCTGGGCTGGGGGGGGGGGGGTTTCCAGACTTGGAGCCACAGAATTCCTTGGTTACCTTTATGAATAAGGTCTAAATAATTATTCAAAGCAGTCAACATCATAAAACTTGTTCTACAGGTCCAGTTGCTAGGGAATCACAAGGGAATTCCCGTTTATTGACATTTGAATTTTGAAAGCAGCAATCTGATTGGCTGATAAATAAAACCCCTGAATTCAACAATTCATAATTGTCCAATGTAATAATTTTTCGTAGAATTTTTGTCTTTGAGCACCACTCAATTTTCCCTGAAAATTTTGTGAAGATAAACACAGTGCATCACCCTTTATTATTGCAATTATTGTTAATATAACTATATTATTGGTAATAAAGTCGACCGAATCAATAATATAGATAGAGAGAATCAGACTTGGTGATGGAAAACGGAGCATATCTCAGCTTCTGTTCAACCAATCTTTATGATCTAAACGCCGTTGGAATCTGCATAAAAGACCCAATTATAAAAAATAAGCACATATCGATTATCTGAAGTATAAAATTTGACAAATTGTAGCTAGATTATAGCACTAAGGTCAAAATTTAGCACCCTGAAAAGCTTTACGGATTGAAGTGACGGCTAATCAATGGGAGGCCTCATGACAGGATACACCCCCGCTCCCTTTTCTTATTCCAGTAATATCAGCTACCCCCACTTTACTCCCTCTTTGCCCCCTGCTTCCCCCACTTGCCATCCGCTAGCCCCCACTTGCCCCCACTTGCACCCCACTTGCCCCTGCTTATACCAGTCTTGTCCCACTTGCCTCCGACTAGCCCCCGCTAACCCCCACTTGCCTCCTGCTAGCCCCCGCTTACCCCCACTTACCCCACTTACCCCCACTTGCCTCTCGCTCCCCTGCTTTACCCCACTTACCCCCTCTTGCCCTCCGCTTCCCCCAACTTGCCCACATAACCTCCTACATTCCCCCAATTACCCCATCTTTCCCCTCAGTCACCCCAAATAACATTTTCTTATGTTAGTTTTACCCCATGGGGTTGGGGGTGTATCCTGTCATGAGGCCTTTTTGGTAAAAAAAAAAGTGCTATCTAGTTCCAAGTGTCGACAAAAAAAAAAAAAAAATTGGTTGAGCCCGGCCCAGGCACTGTGACACATCTTTCACTCAGGGCATGAAATTCACACAAAAGTTATTCAAAGGCCTAAAATGGCATGAAAATTTGACCATCAAACCTCAATAATTCACAATTAAGAAATGGATGGATTATTGGCGCTTTACGTCCGGTATTTGTGCACTTGGTAGCCTAATTAGAACAGGAGTAGGACACAGCAATGAGGCGACGGACAATTGACAGACGCGCAGCAATAGTCCGGTTGACCCTGCAAGAGCTGGTTTCGAACCCAGCGATTGGCATCCCCAGCATGCAACCACTGAGCTAGACCCCCCCCCATCAAAACTAACATACCTTGAAGGTGACATTGTTGTGGCTGCTAAAATAGATTAATTCTAAGTACAATGCAAGCTAAATGTCACGGATGCAAAGAAAGGAGGCAAAAAAAAAAGTTTACATGGAATTACTTTGATTGAAAAAAGATGGTGAGATGAATGCTGGTTACAAAGAGTGAACAGTGAGAGTAATTGGGAGGGGGGGGGGGGGGGGGTAACATAACACAACAATATATGGAATTATCTTTTTGTTTCAAAAAAAAAAAAAAAAAAAAAAAATAGAGTCCAACACTTTTTGCAAAAATTTTGCGCGAAAACGCAAATATCTCATAAAGTAGAAGAGATATCAGCATCCGGTTTTAACCACTCCTATGACACTTTGTTTCTTCATCTTTTTGTGCCATAAATTTTGCAAATTTCTCAAAGAGCAATACATGCCAATGACTTAAAAAAGTTTTTTCAAAAAAATTTATTGGAAAAAGTTTTGAAGAAAACCCTTTGATATTGCATAAACCTGGTCCCACAACAAAACGACCGGGTGAAAAAAAATATGGTTTGTGAAACTTGAACGATTCCCCTACTTATGCATTTTGCCACCCAAAAAATGTCAAAAATGAGGGGTAAAAAAATTTTAAACTTTCTTTGGAATTTAAAATGTACCTGAACATGAAAGTTCATTACAAACGAAGCATAGCTGCACTTTTTCCACGCCGGTTCTATAATCGACTGCGACGCTATGAGGAAAAGAGTGAAAAATGTGCTTTTCGCAATTTCTTCAATAACTTAGAACCGCAACGGGGATTTTGACGAAAATTTGTCAGAAAATACTTCAAATGTGTCATGTTGCCTCTGTCAGATTTGGAAATTTTAGCTTTAATAGTTACCGAGTTACTGATTTTTAAATATGGTATGTTGAAGAGCCCTAGTGGCCAAAATCTACATGGAGATTCCGAGGTAAAATGTTTCACTACATTAGTAAAGAGGACCAACAGAACAATCACTCACAAGAAGAACAGCTAAGTCAATGCATTTTGTAATTCAAAAAATAGATAAAACCTCCTTTTTTGAATTTTCTATGAAATATTCTAAAATCATTAGGAAACTGGTTAGAAGCCTGGAAATGGCAGCAAAAGATGCATTGCAGTTGGGTTCATATGTCTATCAAAAAACATTCATACCCTAAGAGGGAAAGATTTTGAATTGTGACCATTTTTCCAAAAGTAGCGTTTTACAAAGCCCCATCTAAGCGTGCAACTCCTGGTACTTGTTACATGTTATAGGTGGCGCTGTGGCATGGTTGGTAAATTTTATGCCTCCCCCCCCCAATTTCTGCATAGATGGACTGAGCAATTTCCCTTCTTTATGTTACTGTCATTTTTAAACAATTCAAACATTTTCAATTGCCTAATTATGAGATTCATCTCAGAATTGGGCACAATAGCTTGCTGGGCTGGGGGGGGGGGGGTTTCCCAGACTTGGAGCCACAGAATTCCTTGGTTACCTTTATGAATAAGGTCTAAATAATTATTCAAAGCAGTCAACATCATAAAACTTGTTCTACAGGTCCAGTTGCTAGGGAATCACAAGGGAATTCCCGTTTATTGACATTTGAATTTTGAAAGCAGCAATCTGATTGGCTGATAAATAAAAACCCTGAATTCAACAATTCATAATTGTCCAATGTAATAATTTTTCGTAGAATTTTTGTCTTTGAGCACCACTCAATTTTCCCTGAAAATTTTGTGAAGATAAACACAGTGCATCACCCTTTATTATTGCAATTATTGTTAATATAACTATATTATTGGTAATAAAGTCGACCGAATCAATAATATAGATAGAGAGAATCAGACTTGGTGATGGAAAACGGAGCATATCTCAGCTTCTGTTCAACCAATCTTTATGATCTAAACGCCGTTGGAATCTGCATAAAAGACCCAATTATAAAAAATAAGCACATATCGATTATCTGAAGTATAAAATTTGACAAATTGTAGCTAGATTATAGCACTAAGGTCAAAATTTAGCACCCTGAAAAGCTTTACGGATTGAAGTGACGGCTAATCAATGGGAGGCCTCATGACAGGATACACCCCCGCTCCCTTTTCTTATTCCAGTAATATCAGCTACCCCCACTTTACTCCCTCTTTGCCCCCTGCTTCCCCCACTTGCCATCCGCTAGCCCCACTTGCCCCCACTTGCACCCCACTTGCCCCGCTTATACCAGTCTTGTCCCACTTGCCTCCGACTAGCCCCCGCTAACCCCCACTTGCCTCCTGCTAGCCCCGCTTACCCCCCACTTACCCCACTTACCCCCACTTGCCTCTCGCTAGCCCCTGCTTACCCCACTTACCCCCTCTTGCCCTCCGCTTCCCCAACTTGCCCCACATAACCTCCTACATTCCCAATTACCCACCATCTTTCCCTCAGTCACCCCCAAATAACATTTTCTTATGTTAGTTTTACCCCATGGGGTTGGGGGTGTATCCTGTCATGAGGCCTTTTTGGTAAAAAAAAAAGTGCTATCTAGTTCCAAGTGTCGACAAAAAAAAAAAAAAATTGGTTGAGCCCGGCCCAGGCACTGTGACACATCTTTCACTCAGGGCATGAAATTCACACAAAAGTTATTCAAAGGCCTAAAATGGCATGAAAATTTGACCATCAAACCTCAATAATTCACAATTAAGAAATGGATGGATTATTGGCGCTTTACGTCCGGTATTTGTGCACTTGGTAGCCTAATTAGAACAGGAGTAGGACACAGCAATGAGGCGACGGACGATTGACAGACGCGCCCAGCAATAGTCCGGTTGACCCTGCAAGAGCAGGTTTCAAACCCTGGACCCAGCGATTGGCATCCCCGGCATGCAACCACTGAGCTAGACACCCCCCCATCAAAACTAACATACCTTGAAGGTGACATTGTTGTGGCTGCTAAAATAGATTAATTCTAAGTACAATGCAAGCTAAATGTCACGGATGCAAAGAAAGGAGGCAAAAAAAAAAGTTTACATGGAATTACTTTGATTGAAAAAAGATGGTGAGATGAATGCTGGTTACAAAGAGTGAACAGTGAGAGTAATTGGGAGGGGGGGGGGGGGGGGTAACATAACACACACAATATATGGAATTATCTTTTTGTTTCAAAAAAAAAAAAAAAAAAAAAAAATAGAGTCCAACACTTTTTGCAAAAATTTTGCGCGAAAACGCAAATATCTCATAAAGTAGAAGAGATATCAGCATCCGGTTTTAACCACTCCTATGACACTTTGTTTCTTCATCTTTTTGTGCCATAAATTTTGCAAATTTCTCAAAGAGCAATACATGCCAATGACTTAAAAAAGTTTTTTCAAAAAAAATTTATTGGAAAAAGTTTTGAAGAAAACCCTTTGATATTGCATAAACCTGGTCCCACAACAAAACGACCGGGTGAAAAAAAATATGGTTTGTGAAACTTGAACGATTCCCCTACTTATGCATTTTGCCACCCAAAAAATGTCAAAAATGAGGGGTAAAAAAATTTTAAACTTTCTTTGGAATTTAAAATGTACCTGAACATGAAAGTTCATTACAAACGAAGCATAGCTGCACTTTTTCCACGCCGGTTCTATAATCGACTGCGACGCTATGAGGAAAAGAGTGAAAAATGTGCTTTTCGCAATTTCTTCAATAACTTAGAAACCGCAACGGGGATTTTGACGAAAATTTGTCAGAAAATACTTCAAATGTGTCATGTTGCCTCTGTCAGATTTGGAAATTTTAGCTTTAATAGTTACCGAGTTACTGATTTTTAAATATGGTATGTTGAAGAGCCCCTAGTGGCCAAAATCTACATGGAGATTCCGAGGTAAAATGTTTCACTACATTAGTAAAGAGGACCAACAGAACAATCACTCACAAGAAGAACAGCTAAGTCAATGCATTTTGTAATTCAAAAAATAGATAAAACCTCCTTTTTTGAATTTTCTATGAAATATTCTAAAATCATTAGGAAACTGGTTAGAAGCCTGGAAATGGCAGCAAAAGATGCATTGCAGTTGGGTTCATATGTCTATCAAAAAACATTCATACCCTAAGAGGGAAAGATTTTGAATTGTGACCATTTTTCAAAAGTAGCGTTTTACAAAGCCCTATCTAAGCATGCAACTCCTGGTACTTGTTACATGTTATAGGTGGCGCTGTGGCATGGTTGGTAAATTTTATGCCTCCCCCCCCCCTAATTTCTGCATAGATGAACTGAGCAATTTCCCTTCTTTATGTTACTGTCATTTTTAAACAATTCAAACATTTTCAATTGCCTAATTATGAGATTCATCTCAGAATTGGGCACAATAGCTTGCTGGGCTGGGGGGGGGGGGGGTTTCCCAGACTTGGAGCCACAGAATTCCTTGGTTACCTTTATGAATAAGGTCTAAATAATTATTCAAAGCAGTCAACATCATAAAACTTGTTCTACAGGTCCAGTTGCTAGGGAATCACAAGGGAATTCCCGTTTATTGACATTTGAATTTTGAAAGCAGCAATCTGATTGGCTGATAAATAAAACCCTGAATTCAACAATTCATAATTGTCCAATGTAATAATTTTTCGTAGAATTTTTGTCTTTGAGCACCACTCAATTTTCCCTGAAAATTTTGTGAAGATAAACACAGTGCATCACCCTTTATTATTGCAATTATTGTTAATATAACTATATTATTGGTAATAAAGTCGACGAATCAATAATATAGATAGAGAGAATCAGACTTGGTGATGGAAAACGGAGCATATCTCAGCTTCTGTTCAACCAATCTTTATGATCTAAACGCCGTTGGAATCTGCATAAAAGACCCAATTATAAAAAATAAGCACATATCGATTATCTGAAGTATAAATTTGACAAATTGTAGCTAGATTATAGCACTAAGGTCAAAATTTAGCACCCTGAAAAGCTTTACGGATTGAAGTGACGGCTAATCAATGGGAGGCCTCATGACAGGATACACCCCCGCTCCCTTTTCTTATTCCAGTAATATCAGCTACCCCCACTTTACTCCCTCTTTGCCCCTGCTTCCCCCACTTGCCATCCGCTAGCCCCCACTTGCCCCCACTTGCACCCCACTTGCCCTGCTTATACCAGTCTTGTCCCACTTGCCTCCGACTAGCCCCGCTAACCCCCACTTGCCTCCTGCTAGCCCCCGCTTACCCCCCACTTACCCACTTACCCCCACTTGCCTCTCGCTAGCCCCTGCTTACCCCCACTTACCCCCTCTTGCCCTCCGCTTCCCCCAACTTGCCCCACATAACCTCCTACATTCCCCCAATTACCCCATCTTTCCCCTCAGTCACCCCCAAATAACATTTTCTTATGTTAGTTTTACCCATGGGGTTGGGGGTGTATCCTGTCATGAGGCCTTTTTGGTAAAAAAAAAAGTGCTATCTAGTTCCAAGTGTCGACAAAAAAAAAAAAAAATTGGTTGAGCCCGGCCCAGGCACTGTGACACATCTTTCACTCAGGGCATGAAATTCACACAAAAGTTATTCAAAGGCCTAAAATGGCATGAAAATTTGACCATCAAACCTCAATAATTCACAATTAAGAAATGGATGGATTATTGGCGCTTTACGTCCGGTATTTGTGCACTTGGTAGCCTAATTAGAACAGGAGTAGGACACAGCAATGAGGCGACGGACAATTGACAGACGCGCCCAGCAATAGTCCGGTTGACCCTGCAAGAGCTGGTTTCGAACCCTGGACCCAGCGATTGGCATCCCCAGCATGCAACCACTGAGCTAGACCCCCCCCCCATCAAAACTAACATACCTTGAAGGTGACATTGTTGTGGCTGCTAAAATAGATTAATTCTAAGTACAATGCAAGCTAAATGTCACGGATGCAAAGAAAGGAGGCAAAAAAAAAGTTTACATGGAATTACTTTGATTGAAAAAAGATGGTGAGATGAATGCTGGTTACAAAGAGTGAACAGTGAGAGTAATTGGGAGGGGGGGGGGGGGGTAACATAACACAACAATATATGGAATTATCTTTTTGTTTCAAAAAAAAAAAAAAAAAAAAAAAATAGAGTCCAACACTTTTTGCAAAAATTTTGCGCGCGAAAACGCAAATATCTCATAAAGTAGAAGAGATATCAGCATCCGGTTTTAACCACTCCTATGACACTTTGTTTCTTCATCTTTTTGTGCCATAAATTTTGCAAATTTCTCAAAGAGCAATACATGCCAATGACTTAAAAAAGTTTTTTCAAAAAAAATTTATTGGAAAAAGTTTTGAAGAAAACCCTTTGATATTGCATAAACCTGGTCCCACAACAAAACGACCGGGTGAAAAAAAATATGGTTTGTGAAACTTGAACGATTCCCCTACTTATGCATTTTGCCACCCAAAAAATGTCAAAAATGAGGGGTAAAAAAATTTTAAACTTTCTTTGGAATTTAAAATGTACCTGAACATGAAAGTTCATTACAAACGAAGCATAGCTGCACTTTTTCCACGCCGGTTCTATAATCGACTGCGACGCTATGAGGAAAAGAGTGAAAATGTGCTTTTCGCAATTTCTTCAATAACTTAGAAACCGCAACGGGATTTTGACGAAAATTTGTCAGAAAATACTTCAAATGTGTCATGTTGCCTCTGTCAGATTTGGAAATTTTAGCTTTAATAGTTACCGAGTTACTGTTTTTTAAATATGGTATGTTGAAGAGCCCCTAGTGGCCAAAATCTACATGGAGATTCCGAGGTAAAATGTTTCACTACATTAGTAAAGAGGACCAACAGAACAATCACTCACAAGAAGAACAGCTAAGTCAATGCATTTTGTAATTCAAAAAATAGATAAAACCTCCTTTTTTGAATTTTCTATGAAATATTCTAAAATCATTAGGAAACTGGTTAGAAGCCTGGAAATGGCAGCAAAAGATGCATTGCAGTTGGGTTCATATGTCTATCAAAAACATTCATACCCTAAGAGGGAAAGATTTTGAATTGTGACCATTTTTCCAAAAGTAGCGTTTTACAAAGCCCATCTAAGCGTGCAACTCTGGTACTTGTTACATGTTATAGGTGGCGCTGTGGCATGGTTGGTAAATTTTATGCCTCCCCCCCCCCAATTTCTGCATAGATGGACTGAGCAATTTCCCTTCTTTATGTTACTGTCATTTTTAAACAATTCAAACATTTTCAATTGCCTAATTATGAGATTCATCTCAGAATTGGGCACAATAGCTTGCTGGGCTGGGGGGGGGGGGGTTTCCCAGACTTGGAGCCACAGAATTCCTTGGTTACCTTTATGAATAAGGTCTAAATAATTATTCAAAGCAGTCAACATCATAAAACTTGTTCTACAGGTCCAGTTGCTAGGGAATCACAAGGGAATTCCCGTTTATTGACATTTGAATTTTGAAAGCAGCAATCTGATTGGCTGATAAATAAAACCCCTGAATTCAACAATTCATAATTGTCCAATGTAATAATTTTTCGTAGAATTTTTGTCTTTGAGCACCACCTCCAATTTTCCCTGATAATTTTGTGAAGTATAATTGTTAATATAATTATTATTATTGTATAGAATTATTATTATATAACTATATTATTGGTAATAAAGTCGACCGAATCAATAATATAGATAGAGAGAATCAGACTTGGTGATGGAAAACGGAGCATATCTCAGCTTCTGTTCAACCAATCTTTATGATCTAAACGCCGTTGGAATCTGCATAAAAGACCAATTATAAAAAATAAGCACATATCGATTATCTGAAGTATAAATTTGACAAATTGTAGCTAGATTATAGCACTAAGGTCAAAATTTAGCACCCTGAAAAGCTTTACGGATTGAAGTGACGGCTAATCAATGGGAGGCCTCATGACAGGATACACCCCCGCTCCCTTTTCTTATTCCAGTAATATCAGCTACCCCCACTTTACTCCCTCTTTGCCCCCTGCTTCCCCCACTTGCCATCCGCTAGCCCCCACTTGCCCCACTTGCACCCCACTTGCCCCTGCTTATACCAGTCTTGTCCCACTTGCCTCCGACTAGCCCCCGCTAACCCCCACTTGCCTCCTGCTAGCCCCCGCTTACCCCCACTTACCCCACTTACCCCCACTTGCCTCTCGCTAGCCCTGCTTACCCCACTTACCCCCTCTTGCCCTCCGCTTCCCCCAACTTGCCCCACATAACCTCCTACATTCCCCAATTACCCCATCTTTCCCTCAGTCACCCCAAATAACATTTTCTTATGTTAGTTTTACCCCATGGGGTTGGGGGTGTATCCTGTCATGAGGCCTTTTTGGTAAAAAAAAAAGTGCTATCTAGTTCAAGTGTCGACAAAAAAAAAAAAAAATTGGTTGAGCCCGGCCCAGGCACTGTGACACATCTTTCACTCAGGGCATGAAATTCACACAAAGTTATTCAAAGGCCTAAAATGGCATGAAAATTTGACCATCAAACCTCAATAATTCACAATTAAGAAATGGATGGATTATTGGCGCTTTACGTCCGGTATTTGTGCACTTGGTAGCCTAATTAGAACAGGAGTAGGACACAGCAATGAGGCGACGGACAATTGACAGACGGCCCAGCAATAGTCGGTTGACCCTGCAAGAGCTGGTTTCGAAACCTGGACCCAGCGATTGGCATCCCCAGCATGCAACCACTGAGCTAGACCCCCCCCATCAAAACTAACATACCTTGAAGGTGACATTGTTGTGGCTGCTAAAATAGATTAATTCTAAGTACAATGCAAGCTAAATGTCACGGATGCAAAGAAAGGAGGCAAAAAAAAAAGTTTACATGGAATTACTTTGATTGAAAAAAGATGGTGAGATGAATGCTGGTTACAAAGAGTGAACAGTGAGAGTAATTGGGAGGGGGGGGGGGGGGTAACATAACACAACAATATATGGAATTATCTTTTTGTTTCAAAAAAAAAAAAAAAAAAAAAAAAATAGAGTCCAACACTTTTTGCAAAAATTTTGCGCGAAAACGCAAATATCTCATAAAGTAGAAGAGATATCAGCATCCGGTTTTAACCACTCCTATGACACTTTGTTTCTTCATCTTTTTGTGCCATAAATTTTGCAAATTTCTCAAAGAGCAATACATGCCAATGACTTAAAAAAGTTTTTTCAAAAAAAATTTATTGGAAAAAGTTTTGAAAGAAAACCCTTTGATATTGCATAAACCTGGTCCACAACAAAACGACCGGGTGAAAAAAAATATGGTTGTGAAACTTGAACGATTCCCTACTTATGCATTTTGCCACCCAAAAAATGTCAAAAATGAGGGGTAAAAAAATTTTAAACTTTCTTTGAATTTAAAATGTACCTGAACATGAAAGTTCATTACAAACGAAGCATAGCTGCACTTTTTCCACGCCGGTTCTATAATCGACTGCGACGCTATGAGGAAAAGAGTGAAAAATGTGCTTTTCGCAATTTCTTCAATAACTTAGAAACCGCAACGGGGATTTTGACGAAAATTTGTCAGAAAATACTTCAAATGTGTCATGTTGCCTCTGTCAGATTTGGAAATTTTAGCTTTAATAGTTACCGAGTTACTGATTTTTAAATATGGTATGTTGAAGAGCCCCTAGTGGCGCAAAATCTACATGGAGATTCCGAGGTAAAATGTTTCACTACATTAGTAAAGAGGACCAACAGAACAATCACTCACAAGAAGAACAGCTAAGTCAATGCATTTTGTAATTCAAAAAATAGATAAACCTCCTTTTTTGAATTTTCTATGAAATATTCTAAAATCATTAGGAAACTGGTTAGAAGCCTGGAAATGGCAGCAAAAGATGCATTGCAGTTGGGTTCATATGTCTATCAAAAAACATTCATACCCTAAGAGGGAAAGATTTTGAATTGTGACCATTTTCCAAAAGTAGCGTTTTACAAAGCCCCATCTAAGCGTGCAACTCCTGGTACTTGTTACATGTTATAGGTGGCGCTGTGGCATGGTGGTAAATTTTATGCCTCCCCCCCCCCCAATTTCTGCATAGATGGACTGAGCAATTTCCTTCTTTATGTTACTGTCATTTTTAAACAATTCAAACATTTTCAATGCCTAATTATGAGATTCATCTCAGAATTGGGCACAATAGCTTGCTGGGCTGGGGGGGGGGGGGTTTCCCAGACTTGGAGCCACAGAATTCCTTGGTTACCTTTATGAATAAGGTCTAAATAATTATTCAAAGCAGTCAACATCATAAAACTTGTTCTACAGGTCCAGTTGCTAGGGAATCACAAGGGAATTCCCGTTTATTGACATTTGAATTTTGAAAGCAGCAATCTGATTGGCTGATAAATAAACCCTGAATTCAACAATTCATAATTGTCCAATGTAATAATTTTTCGTAGATTTTTTGTCTTTGAGCACCACTCAATTTTCCCTGAAATTTTGTGAAGATAAACACAGTGCATCACCCTTTATTATTGCAATTATTGTTAATAAACTATATTATTGGTAATAAAGTCGACCGAATCAATAATTAGATAGAGAGAATCAGACTTGGTGATGGAAAACGGAGCATATCTCAGCTTCTGTTCAACCAATCTTTATGATCTAAACGCCGTTGGAATCTGCATAAAGACCCAATTATAAAAA